>JACBKR010005795.1:0-16171 GCA_014218235.1 Colocasia esculenta | reverse complement strand
GACGAGCCCTCGCTGAAGGAAGTAGGGGGGGGGGGTGAGCCTCGCGAATAAGGCCCAATAAGGATTACCAGTCCCTCACCGGCCAGAGCAGCAAGAACTCCGAAAATAGAAAAAAAACTACACTAGAAAGTTGTAAAGTGAGTAACTGTCAACCCTAATATTTAGCAGCGGAATAAATACCGGGGGACGTGAACGATACAAACCGGCGTATCACAGTTGAATAGTGCAGAGTCACAATCGAATATAATAACACATTCAAGACTATAAAATGGTCACCAATAGTATACTTTAATTCATTTCATTCAACTAGATACAACCTCACATAAGAAGAATTAACCAAAGGGGTCCATCATTCCAATAAACTTCCAGAAAAGTTTCACTATTACATAGACTACTCAAATTTTTATTTCTAAACTGTCATCTATTCTAGGACGGGTGCTCGTCACTCTTGCCCAGTCCCATCTGACTCCACTGGTTCTCATCACTACCTGAAAAAGGGCAGGATGATAAAGGTGAGCGAACTAGCTCAGTAGGATTTATATCTCAGTCACGTGCGGGCACTAGTATACATGATTAACAATTTAACTAGGCAGATATGCTTATGAGTATACTGACAATGCATGCTTTTCTAACAAGTTGAATAGCAAAGTAGAACGGATATCATATCAGATCAATTGTCGAGTTCCATATACAATGGGTGGATAATTCAAGAATAAAATCATGTCAGAAGAGATTGGCCATATTCAAGCAGAATTCATGTGTTCACAAGAAAAACGTGTCATATCATGTCAAGTCAAACTTATCAAGTCAAACAGGAGCCACATTTTCACAATCTTGCATGTCAGGTGTGCTATTCCAAGCACCAAGAGTCATACTCCCTCGGTTAACAAGTACGTTGGGGCGCTCTTCCCCAGGACCGGACATGGCCCTATTGCACAGGCATTGTATCAAGTTTTGGACCGGAGTCCCACGATGTGCCGAACAAACATATTCGTATTATGGCCACAGAGTTTCAATGACAAGCTCATAGTAAAAAAACATGATCATTCATAGAGTCAAGGAATGACAAACAACTCAAAAGAACAAGGCAGGATAACGACGTATCTTATATTTCATAATTCATTAATGTCTTGACATGAGGGTGTTTCTAAAGACAGATCATATGTGGAACATGTACTTTCCTAACATGTATGCATATGACAAATGATCAGTTGAACACCGAAAACATGTAACCATGAACTCATATGCAAATCATAACATTAACACCACTAACATGCCATACTAATCACGTATTCATCCCACATTCATATAATTATTATCTTATCAATTGACAATAAGCAAGATCACAAGATAACCAATGATCATAAA
Organism: Colocasia esculenta; assembly: GCA_014218235.1. NCBI lineage: Eukaryota > Viridiplantae > Streptophyta > Magnoliopsida > Alismatales > Araceae > Colocasia > Colocasia esculenta. Next base: position 14,803 of record JACBKR010005795.1, on the reverse strand, counting down.
AACAATCAAAATTACACATTAGAACTATTTGTATCATTACCATTTCCTTCAATGGGTTGATTTATTTTAAGTCCATGCATACTATATAACATCACGCACATGCTTGTAGATATCATGAAATGATCAGACCCAAAATATGCAAAAATCTTGTAAGGGTAGCGTCGACACTAGATCAAGTGGTGTCGACACCATGCTCTAAACACAGGCAAATCATGCAAAACTGGTCAGGTAGTGTCGACACTAGTTCAGGTAGTGTCGACACAGTGCATCAAATACAAGGCAAAAAGGTCAAGTAGTGTCGACACGAGTCCAGGTAGTGTCGACACATTGCTTCAAATGCAGACAAAACAGTCAAGTAGTGTCGACACGAGTCCAGGTTGTCGACATTAGAGACAGCTCCCAGAACACCTTCTTGCCAAGCTGGGACAGTGTGTCGACACTAGCCCAAGTAGTGTCGACACTAGAGGCCTTCCCAGAACCCCTTCTGGGCTGTTTTGGGTTAGTGTGTGTCGACACTAGTCCAAGTAGTGTCGACACTAGTGCCCTTCCAGAACATAATTATGAGTCATGTGGAACCCGAAAACACATGCCATACAGCGATTCACTTCAAACTCTTATAACTCTCTAACGATTGACATTTGGACAAAACGTCAACATGAAAGATGCAGAACAACTAGTAGAATAATTTTTATGTTGAGGTTTGATCAAATTCGGTCTCAAATCCCCAGAAAACATGTGAAGAAAAAAATCAAGTGAAACCCGAAATCACAGTATCAAACAGAGACTCTCTTATCATGCTCCTAACTCTCTAACAAAAAACCTTTGGACAAAACGTCTAACATAGAAGATGATCTTGACTTCAAGTAAAAGAACTTTCATGAAGAAAGTTTAGTCAAATTTTGTCTTGAATCGTGTGCACAATAAGAACGAACGGGAAAAGCCTAACAGTGCAAGACTTCGAGAAAATCACCAATACGCAATGAATACTGCATGAAAATTGGGCAAATCAAGTGCAAATGAACATAGACTCGATGCTCTACATGATGGTATAGGTTTTTTCTTAATCTTGGCCCGAGCACCCTACCCTTACAAAGATCTAAAACCCGTTGATGTTCTGGACGCAACAGAGGATGCAGGGGATGAAGCTCCGGGTTCCCAGCCTTTCCTGCTCCTCAGAAGTTCTTGCTTGGCTCAAACGACTCCAACTTCATTGTTAAACCTGCCAAGAGTTTAGGGACGAGTTCTTATAGTTTTAGGATGTTGTTAAGAGTCCTAATGATACTAGGAAAGGGCTACGAGCTCTGTTTCCTAGTTTCCAGAAAATCTGGGATTCCCTTACCCAAAAGAGGTAGCCAAGGTTTAGGAAACCACCAATTGGGATTGAGTTCGGTTTTGGCTTACCTTCATGACTACTCATCCATACTTTAAACCCTAATTACCGTCACTAATTACTGCATAATTACATACACGAAATTCTGGGCAATTTCCTATCCTAGTTTATTCATATCCTTGGGCCAAATATGCTATATTGGCCCAATCTGTTAATAGGTCATTAACACATGGTATTGGAAGTCTCTCCAATACGTTTATTTAATTTATCCACCTATATTTTAAACAATTTTTAAATTGCTAATTTCCGGGGTGTTACATCCTCCCCCACTTAAGAAATTGGTCCCCAAATTTACGCATAATGGTGTAGTTCGTACCTGAGAATAGCTCCGGGTGGTTTTTCTTCATTCTTTCCTCTGTTTCCCAGGTAGCATTAGTAACTCCGTCTCGACTCCATTGACCTTCACCATAGGTATGGTACGATTCCTGAGTCGCTGAATCTTCCGATCCAACAGTTTGATCGGCTTCTCTTCATAAGTCAGGTCCTCTCGAATCTCCAAGTCCTCTTGGTAAATACATGGTCGGCATTGAATAAGTACTTCCGCAGCATGGATATGTGGAACACATTATGCACGTTTGCCAGTTGCGGAGGTAGTGCAAGTCTATACGCCACCTGACCAATTCTTTCCAGAATTTCAAATGGCCCTACAATCTGGGACTTAGTTTTCCTTTGACCAAATCTTTGTATTCCCTTGAAGGTGAGACCTTCAAGAAACATGTTCACCAACCTGAAATTCCAGCTCTCTCCTTCTCTTGTCTGCATAACTCTTCTGTCTGGATTGTGCTATTTTCAGACGTTCCCTGACAATCTGAACCTTTCAGACAGTTGCCTCAATCAGGTCGGGTCCAACCCATTGGTTCTCCCCAACTTCTTCCCAACAAAGGGGTGATCTAAACTCCTGCCATATAAGGCTTCAAATGGAGCCATTTTGATACTAGCCTGATAGCGGTTGTTATAAGCAAACTCCATTAAGTACAACTGATCATCCCATCGACCCTTGAAATCCAGCACCAGAGCACGAAGCATATCCTCCACAATTGATTGGTCCTTTCAGTTTGTCCATCAGTCTGAGGATGGAAGGCAGTACTAAAGTTTAGTTTAGTACCATTGCTGCTTGTAAACCCTTCCATGAGTGTGAAGTAAAGTAAATCTAGGGTCCCGATCTGATATTATGCTAAATGGAACTCCATGCAGTCTAACTACTTCCTTAACATATAGAGCGGCCAATACATCCACTGACCATGTACTCTTGATCGGCAAGAAGTGAGCCGACTTAGTCAATCGATCAACTATTACCCAAATTGCATCCATACCATCTCTAGTCTTGGGCAATCCCATGATAAAGTCCATACCGATGCTATCCCACTTCCACTCTGGGATTTCTAGTGGTAGCAGTCCACCAGCTGTACGAAAATGCTCGACTTTGACTTTCATGCAGGTTAAACAGTATGCCACATGATCGGCCACATCCCTCTTCATGTTTGGCCACCAGTACGACCTTTTTAAATCTTGGTACATCTTTGTTGATCTTGGATGAATCGTATATTTGGACTGGTGAGCTTCATTCAGTAACCTCTTCTTGAGTTCTCCATGATCAGGGACACATGTTCTATCTCGGAATAATAATCTTCCTCTGCTGATAGAGTAAAGTCGGGTCTTTGTTCTAGCTTCTCCCTGATCTGAACTAAGAATGGATCTTCTCCCTGTTTCTCCTTGATTTCGGTCAGTAGACGGATTGTATCTGGAGATTGGAAATCATTACTCGTTTCTCCTCCTTTCCCACGTCTATGTTCAGACTTGCAAATTGCTCCAGTAACTTCCATTCGCCCAGCATCATACTAGCTAGCATAGCTTCTGGTTGTCTACTTAGAGCGTCTGCCACTACATTGGCTTTCCCAGGGTGATATTGAATGGAAAGTCAAAGTCCTTAAGGTACTCTAACCACCTTCTTTGTCTCATGTTCAGCTCCTTCTGTGAGAACAAGTATTTCAAACTCTTATGGTCAGAAAGACTTTAAATTGCTCACCATAAATATAATGCCTCCAAATCTTTAAGGCGAATACCACAGCTGCTAACTCCAGGTCATGAACCGGATAGTTCACTTCATGGATCTTCAACTGTCTGGAAGCATAAGCTATTACCTTCCCTTGTTGCATTAAGACACATCCCAGTCCAGTACCAGAAGCATCTGAATAAATTTCAAATCCTCCCTCTTCAGTGGGTAAGGCGAGGACAGGAGCAGTAGTCAGACACTTCTTCAAGTTGTTGAAACTTTCCTCACATTCATTGGTCCACACGAATGGATTTTCCTTCCAGGTCAGTTTGGTCAATGGCACTGCAATCTTTGAGAAATCCTTTATAAACCTTCGATAATACCCAGCTAATCCCAGAAAACTCCTGATCTCTGTGACGCTTGTCGGTCTTTCCCATTTCAACACAGCCTCAACCTTTGATGGATCAACAGCGATACCATCTTTGGTCACCACATGCCCGAGAAAGATACCTCCTCAAGCCAGAATTCACATTTACTTAACTTGGCATATAGTTTGTTCTCCCTTAAAATCTGCAATGAAATCCTCAAATGCTCTTCATGCTCTTTGTCTTGGAATAGATCAATATATCATCGATGAATACCACACAAACTTATCAAGATATGGGCGATAAATGCTATTCATCAACTGCATGAAAACTGCAGGGGAATTTGTTAGTCCAAAAGGCATAACAAAATTCATAATGCCCATACCTGCTTCGGAAGGCAGTCTTGTAAATGTCTTCTCCTTTGATCCTCAATTGATGATAACCGGATCGGAGATCTATTTTAGAGAAGTATCTAGCTCCAGATAACTGATCAAACAACTCATCAATTCGCGGCAGAGGATATTTGTTTTGATGGTTAACTGATTCAGTTGTCTGTAATCTATGCATAGCCTCATCGACCCATCTTTCTTCTTGACGAAGAGGACAGGTGCACCCCATGGCGATGTGCTTGTCGGATGAAACCCTTCTCTAACAGTTCCATCAGTTGCTCTTTTAATTCTTTCAGTTCTGCGGGGGACATTCTATATGGTGCCCTGGATACCGGTGCTGCACCAGGGACCAATTCGATGGTAAAATCGACCTCTCGCTCCGGAGGAATCCTGGCAAGTCTTCGGGAAAAACATCAGCGTATTCGCTGACGACATGGTGTCCTCTACTTTGACTTCCTTCTTTGCAATACTATCGCAGCAAGAAAGGCCATACAACCTTTCCTCATCATCCTTTTGGCTTGTAGTGCAGAGATAATGACAATCTCCTGCGGTTTCTATCCCCTGTGAACACTAGTTTTGGGTACTGGCTAAAAGTTACCCGACTTCTCCTGCAATTTATACTAGCCCCATGTTCAGACATCCAGTCTGCTCCCAGTATCACATCATACCCTGCCATGTCCATACATATTAAATTTGCTGGTAGGTTTTGGGTTTCAATCAACACCTCACTGGATGGTATATGGTTTGTAAGATTGGTACCCGGACCAATCGGGGTTGACACAACTATTCCGGATTTCATTGGGACTGGTTTCACAGGTAGGGTATCAACAAATGTTTGAGAAATGAAGGAGTGCATAGCTCCCGTATCAAAGAGAACATAAGCAGGTCGGGAAAGAATAGTAAGTGTACCTTCCACGATACCTCCTTCTTCAGTAGTTTCTGGTTCCTGGACAGCTTGCAGTCGGCCTTGCCTCTTCTGTCCATTTTGACGTTGTCATGAGGGGCTTGTTCTTTCAACATTGGGCAGTCCGAGATCCTATGGTCACGACTCCCACACCGTAGGCATCTCCCTTGCGCTCTCCAGCATTCTTCAGTCCGATGACCAGCTCTGTCACAATGTTTACACCTTTCTCCCGTTGTCACCATTACTTGCTTACCTAACTCCTTCGGCTTTTTATCCGCTGGTTCATTTACCCCGCCACTGGGCCTTTTCTTCCCAATAGTTGGCTGATACCTCCCAGCAGAAGACACTTGTTTTCATTTCACGGATTTCCCTTAATCCTTTCAGCAGTCTCCATGGCATCTTCCAATAGTTGAGCCTTCTTAACCATTTCAGCATAAATTTTGAATGTCCATTGGCGCCAGTTGGGTGATGAACTGGGGCCTCAAGCCATTCAGAAAGCGTTTCGCCTTCATCCTTTCTGTCCCTATCAGGTGGACAGTGTATCGGGACAGCCGAGAGAATTGGGTCATACTCAGCCACATTGAGTCCTCTCTGCTTCAAAGCCGCAAATTCGGCTGCTTTCCATTCTTGGACCCTCTCAGAAAAGTACTTGGCGTTGAAACGCTCAATGAACTGAGCCCATGTTAGTTGTTGTCCATTTAAGTTGCTTCTACCGACTCCCACCACGCCCTGGCGTCCTTTTCCAACTGGAAAGTCGCCAGGAGTACCTTGTTCTGGTCTGTGCATTGCATAACCTGAATATCCTTTCAATCTCTTTAACCAGTGTTCAGCAACATCTGGGTTAGTACTCCTACAAACCTAGGCGGATCCATGTTCCAAAAATTCCGGTGGAGCTCACCGGCCGCGGTTACCTCAGCCTTGGGTGGCTTGTAAGATAGCTTGAGTCAAGATCTGTATGGTTCGTTGCATATCCCTAGCCTGGGCACGTTCCGCGGCCATTGGTAATAATCACCTTCAAGATAATAATGTGAGTTAGTCATCTAAATATATCACATATGACTTCTATTCCCATGGCTCTACCCAAGCTCACATTAGGTACGACAGGTTTTGACTCGTGTAATCTAGTTTCATTCCATATTCTAATCCCTTGGACCCTAAAGTTCAGGCTCTGATACCAACTGTCACGCCCCAATATAGCAGCGGAATAAATACCGGGGACGTGAACGATACAAATCAGCGTATCACAGTTGAATAGTGCAGAGTCACAATCAATATAATAACGCATTCAAGACTATAAATGGTCACCAATAGTATACTTTAATTCATTTCATTCAACTAGATACAACCTCACATAAGAAGAATTAACCAAAGGGTCCATCATTCCAATAAACTTCCAGAACAGTTTCACTATTACATAGACTACTCAAATTCTATTTCTAAACTGTCATCTATTCTAGGACGGGTGCTCGTCACTCTTGCCCAGTCCCATCCGACTCCACTGGTTCTTCATCACTACCTGAAAAAGGGCAGGATGATAGGGGTGAGCGAACTAGCTCAGTAGGATTTATATCTCAGTCACGTGCGGGCACTGGTATACATGATTAACAATTTAAGTAGGCAGATATGCTTATGAGTATATAACAATGCATGCTTTTCTAACAAGTTGAATAGCAAAGTAGAACGGATATCATATCAGATCAATGTCGAGTTCCATATACAATGGGCGGATAATTCAAGAATAAAATCATGTCAGAAGAAATTGGCCATATTCAAGCAGAGTTCATGTGTTCACAAGAACAAAAGTATCATATCATGTCAAGTCAAACTTATCAAGTCAAACAGGAGGCACATTTTCACAATCTTGCATGTCAGGTGTGTATGCCAAGCACCAAGAGTCCATACTCCCTCGGTTAACAAGTACGTTTGGAGCTCCTCCCAGGACCGGACAGGGCCCTATTGCACAAGCATTGTATCAAGTTTTAGACCGGAGTCCCACGATGTGCCGAACAAACATATTCGTATTATGGCCATAGAGTTTCAATGACATGCTCATAGTACAAAGAACATGATCATTCATAGAGTCAAGGAATGACAAACAGCTCAAAAGAACAAGGCAGGATAACGACGTATCTTATATTTCATAATTCATTAATGTCTTGACATGAGGGTGTTTAAAGACAGATCATATGTGGAACATGTACTTTCCTAACATGTATGCATATGACAAATAATCAGTTGAACACCGGAAAAACATGTAACCATAAAACTCATATGCAAATCATAACATTAACACCACTAACATGTCCATACATCACGTATTCATCCCACATTCATATCATATTCTTATCTTATCAATTGACAATAAGCAAGATCACAAGATAATCCAATGATCATAAGACAATCAAAATTACACATTAGAATCATATTCGTATCATTACCATTTCCTTCAATGGTTTGATTTATTTTAAGTCCATGCATACTATATAACATCACGCACATGCTTGTAGATATCATGAAATGATCAGACCTAAAATATGCAAAAATCTTGTAAGGGTAGCGTCGACACTAGATCAAGTGGTGTCGACAACCATGCTCTAAACACAAGACAAAATCATGCAAAACTGTCAAGTAGTGTCGAAACTAGTTCAGGTAGGTCGACACAGTGCTTCAAATACAAAGCAAAAAGGTCAATAGTGTCGACACGAGTCCAGGTAGTGTCGACACAGTGCTTCAAATGCAAGACAAAAACAGTCAAGTAGTGTCGACACGAGTCCAGGTAGTGTCGACACTAGAGACAGCTCCCAGAACACCTTCTTGCCAAGCTGGGGACGTGTGTCGACACTAGCCCAAGTAGTGTCGACACTAGAGGCCTTCCCAGAACCCCTTCTGGGCTGTTTTGGGATAGTGTGTCGACAACTAGTCCAAGTAGTGTCGACACTAGTGCCCTTCCAGAACATAACTTATGAGTCATGTGGAACCCGAAAACACATGCCATACAGCGATTCACTTCAAACTCTTATAAACTCCTAACGATTGACATTTGGACAAAACGTTCAACATGAAAGATGAAGAGGACAACTAGTAGAAGACTTTTAAGTTGAGGGTTTGATCAAATTCGGTCTCAAATCCCGAGAAAAACATGTGAAGAACAAAAATCAAGTGAAACCCGAAATCACAGTATCAAACAGAGACTCTCTTATCATGCTCCTAACTCTCTAATGAAAAACTTTTGACAAACGTCCAACATAGAAGATGATCGTGACTTTAAGTAAAAGAACTTTCATGAATAAAGTTTAGTCAAATTGTCTTGAATCTGTGCACAATAAGACGAACGGGAAAAGCCCTAACAGTGCAAGACTTCAAGAAAATCACCAATACGCAATGAATACTCCATGAAAAGGGGCAAATCAAGTGCAAATGAACATAGACTTGATGCTCTACATGATGGTGTAGGTTTTCTTAATCTTGGCCCGAGAACACCTACCTTTCAAATATCTAAAAAACCGTTGATGTTCTGGACGCAACAGAGGATGCAGGGGATGAAGCTCCGGGTTCCCAGCCTTTCTCCTGCTCCTCAGAAGTTCTTACTTGCCTCCAAACAACTCCAACTTCGTTGTTAAACCTTCCCAAGAGTTTAGGGACGAGTTCTTATAGTTTTAGGATGTGTTAAGAGTCCTAATGATACTAGGAAAGGGCTACGAGCTCGGTTTCCTAGTTTCCAGAAATCTGGGATTCCCTTACCCAAAAGAGGTAGCCAAGGTTTAGGAAACCACCATTGGGATTGAGTTCGGTTTTGGCTTACCTTTCATGACTACTCATCCATACTTTAACCCTAAATTACCGTCACTAATTACTGCATAATTACATACACGAATTTCTGGGCAATTTCTTATCCTAGTTTATTCATATCCTTGGGCCAAATATGCTCTATTGGCCCAATCTTGTTAATAGGTCATTAACACATGGTATTGGAAGTCTCTCCAATACGTTTATTTAATTTATCCAACTAATTTTTAACAATTTTTAAATGCTAATTTCCGGGGTGTTACAGTAACACCACAACATGATACTACTAAGCAGTGGAAGAGAACAGTGCAACGCCATGACCACCAACCGAGGTCGGGCCACACACCGACTCCCGCAGAAACCGACGGAGTCGGGCACAAAGCGGAAGCAGTGCTCGGCACGCCTGCCGAGACCACGGAACAACCAAGTGAGAACGACGTCTCACCACAGCATGGCCACCTCAGACCTCTACAAGGGTCGAGGGCCCACAAGAAGAACCACCCTGGACCCCGGATATACCCCAAGGTCGGAAAGCCATACATGCCGATGCCACTGCAGACTGGCACCCAAGAACGGAACTACGGTACTGAGAGGGACACCGAGCGAGAACCACCAGAAGCATGGGTCTACTGAAGGTCAGAACAACGACGCCCCACGGAAACTAGGCAAAACCAGGCTGTAACCGCCGTGCATGCTCGGGGAACGAGGAACACTTGGAAACGTCGTGAGAAAACGCCGTCACAAACAACAGCAACCAAGCCACCGCCGCTAGCAGCCAAGAGGGGGACCCGCAGTCCACACGCTCTGCTTGCTAGCCTAGCTCCTTCCTCCGCCCCGCGCAAGGGCGAGACAGAGCCGCCACAGAAACACAAAACTCACGCAACACCGCAGCCTGGCCAAGCGGCGGCCTTACACCAGGTAGAAACTATGTGGCTCGGAACCAATGCAGAGAGAGGCAGTGAGACAAAGGACTGGCTAGCCTACACCGGTAGAACTCTGGCTATCCTCGGTGTCCCAGGCCTAACCAAGAGAGCTCTAAAACAACTCAGCGCCGCTGTCCAAACCACCATTTTTCCCTCAGCTCCAGAGTCCACCTTGTCGGCTGCCAACTCAAGCATGCTCGTAGCCCGGAGCCACCCTCAACAGGCTCACGAGGATGGGGGTCCCAGGTACGGTAACAACCTCTCAGATCGGGGACAAGCCCTCAAGTGCCCAAGCACCGGGCGAACAAGCAGGCAGCATAATAGAACCACTCTGAACCGTTGGCTTGTGGCACACGACAAGCCCAGCGAGCACGAGGCACGCACTGACCCCCAGGAGGGCCGTCGACCAACCAAACACGCACGGAAAAGCCGGAGCCTTGGAACACTACCAGCCAACAAAGAACCACGTCGCTCTGCTAATAATCGATGGACCGCCTGTCAATCGATTATTAGCTAGACGCGACCCTCCTGGCACCACTGCCAGGACATGGCCCACGAAGGTGTCACCTTCGGTCACTAAACGCAGAGAGGCAACCAGCCGCGTTCCCTACCAGAAGGTCCTAAGGGCAAAGCCTGCCTTGGGGCACATGCCGAACACAACGAGGCCCACGGAAACACCAGAGGTGACACAGGCACTGTCACGACCCCGAAGGCCGTCGTGACACCATTGCGATGGGGGAGGGCACCGCGACAGCCTTATCATGATGGGGCAAGGCGTCGCGACAGCAGACCCTGTTGCGACCCAGAAACCGTGTCGCGACAGCGACCCTATCGCGACCGGGAAAGCGACCCGCGACGGCCTTATCGCGACCGCCAACCGCGTCACGATAAGGTCGCGCCCGACAGGGCGACGCCATCTCAGATGTCGCGACGCGCCGAGCCGTTGCAACACCATCAGGGAGACAGACCAACATGATCCTCAATCTTAGGCCGCCCACAAACTGTACAAACACACCAGAAGGGGGAGGGGAGCATGGGGGAAAGTAGTAAAGCTATCTATAACCTCGAGGGGCTCCCAATCCACCGGATCGGGAAGGGAAAAAAAAAAATCCTTACCGGTTACGAAGAACCGAAACCACGAGGGCCTCCACAATGCACGACCACCTCCTCCTCGCTCCACAATGCCACTCCCACGCTCCGCACGAGCCGTGGCCGCTCCACACCCGATCGACGGAGGGGAGCTCCCCATCTTCGGAGAAGAGGGGAAAGGGAAAAGAGGAGAGAGAGGGGAAAGGGGTAGCCGGCCAGCGCCTTAATCCCCCGGCACCCAGAACGCGATGGACCGCCTCATCGCGTTATGAACCTTAACGCGACGGGTCAACATACCGTGACAAGAATGCGCCCCCAAGGCGCTGAGACAACGCGACATGGCCGTACTGACCACACTGTCACTCTGACAGGCGTCAAACGATAGACAGTGGAACACGACAAACACTATCGCGACCCGTTGACCGGTCGCGACAAGAAGCGACAGATAACCCGGGCGCAACAAGAATGCGGTGCACACCTGCGTCGCAATAGGATAACTGTCGCATCGGGCACCCCAACGCGACACTAAGACGTCGCCCAGTCGGGACGCGTTAGTGGCCAGTCATCCCAGACCACCGGACGGAAAGCTGGAAGCCGGGTTCTTACAGGTACCATCAGCTAAGGATTAGAGAAGAAGATATTGACAAGACAACCATTAGAACCAAATATGGGCATTATGAGTTTGTGGTTATGCCAGTTGGGCTAACCAATGCACCAGCAGCATTTATGAATTTGATGAACAGAATTTTCCATCCATATTGACTACTTTATAGTGGGTTTTATAGATGTTATACTGATTTATTCACCATCTGAAGAAGAGCATGCATCTCACTTGAGGTTACATTGCAGGTTTTGTTGGGTTGAGTGTGAATACAATTCATTTCCCCTCATATTTGATGATGACAATCTGTGATTTTATGCATAAGAATTGAAAACATTGGAAATACATCCACACCTGAAATAACAATATTCAAAAAGTATGTTTCCAAGCACATTATCATTTATATTCATGATATACATTTAACTAATGATTTATGTGTTTTTTCTCAGGGACAAAACATTTTGCAAAGGTAGTGTCGACACAACCATCACTGGTGTCGACACAATGGCTCAGAAGCAAAGGCAGAAATGTGAAGAAAAGATCCTCTAGTGTCGACACTAGACCAGGGCAGGTCGACACTAGAGACAGATCCCAGAGAAATATGTTAACAGGCTTCTATCTCAGGTCGACACCAAATTCAGTCAGGTCGACACTAGAGAGCCTTCCCAGAAGGCCTGTTTTTCAGATGGCTACAGCAGGTCGACACAGAGATGATCTCAGGTCGACACTAGAGCCTCCTCCCAGGGATCCATTTGGCTAGTCTGGGACAGTGTGTCGACACTACTCAAGGGCAGGTCGACACACTCCGAAAGTTGGAACTTAAACTTCCTCCTGGACATGTGGCACCCTAGGGATTTGATGTGGCCTTGGAACTCATGCCCACGACCCCCAAGGATACCTTTGGATATTTTTGGGTATAAATACCCCCTAATTGGCTATCCATCACATCAAGAGAGCTTCCAACCGCCTCCAAGAAAGCTTTGGCGGCAAGAGAGCCTCTCCTCCCAGGTTTTGCTCCCTCCTGTGCTTCTTCTCCACAATTCACACCTCTTCAAGCACAAGGATCGAAGGTTGATCAAGATGAAGCATTAGGATCAACTTCAAGGGAGCAGATCAAGTAGAAGCCAGCAATTGTGAAGCACTCAAGGAAGATCCCAAGATCAAAATTACAGAGCATCGGCCAAGGGACTTCAAGTGACCAAGATCCTTCCAATTCAGCCTCTACAAGGGAGTCCTCTTGAAGAACAAGAATTGTCAACATCATATCTTAAGTCTTCTTGTTTCTTCTTGGCTATTCTATAGATTGTGTATAATTCATTGCATCAATTCTCTTGAATTGGCCTTAATAGATCAGATCATTGCTAGAGGATCTGTATCTTGGTGTTTTTGTTCTAGCAAGTGTTTGTGAGCCTTTGTGCTCAGGTTGTTGAGTCGTTACTCAGTTTGTGTGGTTGAGCAGTCTTGCTCAGATTCTAGAGTAGTCTTGCTCTAGGTGATGTGTGAGTTGTCTAACTCATTTGTGGAGTTGTCAGGCTCCAGTGTGTGTTGTGTTTTCAAGTTGATAGTAGATCCTCACTGTGTGAGGGGTGGATGTAGGAGTCACATGGTGTGATTTCGGAACCACCTAAAATTTCTCTATGCAGTGGTTTGCTTGCTTTCTAATTCTCAGTTGCGCTAGATGTATGCATAGGGCTGTGCAAACTCTTTTCTAATCAACTTGCTTTTCACTTCAATCACACAATTCTCACATCAATTGATCAGATTTGCTAAGTGTTCATTCATATTGTCTCTGATTCTAAGAACCGCTTTTAATTGTCTAAGTTTCCGCAAAACTGGCCTAGATCTACTCAACGCCCCCTTCTAGATCTTGTCCACACCTATTTCGATCCTAACAATTGGTATCAGAGCGGTTTATATCTGATCTGATCTGAGTGATTTCTATTTGTTCTGTGTGATTTGCTTGCTCATTGTTTGTTTGCTGAGTGTTTCCTTCTTTGCACCATCTGTTTAATTCAATGGATTCCAGAGGGTTCATAGCTGAGGGTCATTCCATTAATAGGCCACCATTCTTTAATGGAACAAACTATTCTTATTGGAAAAATAGAATGCAAGTTTTCTTAGAGCCCAAAATTATGAAATCTGGAAAGTAGTGGAGGTAGGTCCCTATGAGAACCAGGGTGAGGAAGAAACCTGGACCAGGGAACAGATAAGAAGGGCTACCTTGAATTACAGTGCTATGAATATGATTCAATGTGCTGTTCACCCCAAGGAGTACTCTAGAATCTCAATGTGCAAATCTGCCAAAGAGATGTGGGATAAACTTGAGCTACTCTATGCGGGAACATCTCAGGTTAAAGAAACTAAGGCTAACATTCTTGTCTCTGAATATGAATTGTTTATGATGAAATCTAATGAGACAATTTCTAAAATGTTTGCCAGGTTTATGATCATAGTCAATGGACTAAAGGCCTTAGGTAAGGACTATACGGATGCTGACTTGGTAAGAAAAATTCTACGTTCTTTCTCTTCAATATGGCACACAAAAGCTACTGTCATGAAGATTCTAAAGATTGTCCAAAATCTCTTTGGATGAGTTGATAGGATCTTTAATGACATATGAATCAATCTAAAGAGAAATGAAGAACATATAATCAAAACCAAGCCAGTAGCTCTAAAGGCCTCATCTAATAACAAAGACAAGAGTCAGAATAAAACCAGTTCTGATGAGTCTGAGTCAAATGAGGATGAGATTGCCCTCATGACCAGGCAATTCAGAAAATTCTGAAATATAGAAAAGGAAAATTTTCTGGCAAAAAGAAATACTCATCAGGTAAAAGAAACACTTCCTTTTCCAATGCTAATTCTAACAAGAATAAAAAATCTGACAAAATTGTCATCTGTTACTGGTGCAACAAGCCAGGACATATGAAGGGAATGTCTTGAAAACAAGAAGGAGAAGCACAAGAAGTTTCACAAGTTCAAGAAGCCAAAGGCCATGGTAGCCACTTGGTCTGATGAAGACTCAAGTGAAAAGGAAGAAGAAGAAAAATCCTCAAGCTCTGAAAGTGAGGAGATCTGCTTCATGGCAAATAGCTCAGATGGAAAGGTAAGCACATCTTTCGAAAACTTTTCAGTTGAAGATTGGCAGGATGCATATGCTGAATTAGTTGAAAAATACACTGAAATGAGAAAAGAAAACAAACACATCAAAAAGAAAGTTGAAAACATCTTGCACAATCAATCCTTCAACAAAAGAATCTGTGAGCTTGAAAATGAAGTAACAGAGCTTAATGAAGAAAAGGAAAATCTTCTGAACTTAATAGATGAGCTTAAGCTTGCCTCTCAAAGGGCCACCCATGAATT
>JACBKR010005794.1:0-16137 GCA_014218235.1 Colocasia esculenta | reverse complement strand
TGTCCTCAAGCCAATCATAACTTGTACAATCTTGTTCTTTAATAATAATAATACGACTTTTATATTCATTATGTGTAATTCGTTTATCGTTTCATGAAGTCCATGAATATGCGCAATGGATACTAATTATGATGAGATCATAACAATGGGATTAATATCCTTTAAGCGTATATTCTTAATTGTTCCTAGTCGGAGGATATTCGAGAAGGACATCGAATATCGGTTAGACTAGTACAGGTTGCACCTGCTCATATGATGAGGGTGACTGGTCTCATAGTCACTTGTGTGGAGACACTAAGGTGAATCTGTAGGTGCTCATTGGAGAATGAGTTCACTGAACTGATCCGTTATGAATCGCTGGATGGTAATGTTACCTAACTGTCAACCAGCTAGATTCATTGTCACAGTGGCGTGATTGGTCCTTAGACCTGAGACACCAAGGACACCTTGTCAGTGGACTTCTAGATTTTGACCTTAACTTATAGATCTCTAGCCATGGGGTCTTAATCGTTAAGTGTTCGGATCTAGCGGAATACCTTCGAAGGTGATTGTGTGGTCAACATGGGATCGCTCGCTCTCGGTAATAAGAGAGTGAATGCTCTAGGGAAAGATGCCTGATAGTCCCTGGCCAGGGCATGACTACTTATCAGAAAAGGAGTTTTCTGATATTGTTATGCGGTATGTAATCCAAGTGAGTGCACGTATTAGGGTTGACAGTTGACCATACCCTAAGTGCACTCGGGAGCATTGTACGAGCGAAGGACTATAGTCACGTGGTATCTGTTGACACAAAAGGTTCCTTGAATGGGTTGCTGAACCCGAATGCTTTCCAGGATCAAGTGGTGTTGCTTGGCACCCAACTTGATTGGAAGCCCGGTCAATTATCGTGAGACGATAATTGATTGTGTAATTAATTAATATGAGATATTGATTAATTGCAGTAAGTCAATAAAGAGTTATTGGGCTTAATGGGCTGAAAACTGGACTAGCACTTGGGCCTAGAGTGTCACACACAATAGAGTTCCGAGCAGACTGGGTAGGATGACCGATATAGACATTAACTGGGTTTTTTGTGAAAAACGCAAAGTCTATATATACACGTGGAGAGTTAAACCCTGGCCCAAGCTCCAGGCTCTCTCCCTGGCCGCCACCTCCTCTCTCTCTCCCTGGGCGCCCCCACCTTCTCTCTCTCCTCTCTCTGGCACATGGTGGAGTTGAGATCCGGGAGACGCGTGGAGACCGAGGAGATCCCGTCTGCGTCCGGAGCTCGCGTGGATACGTCTAGAGGCCGGACACCTGAACGGCTTGAAGCACCAGCGCCTCCAGCGCTACCTCCTCCCCGGATTCGGGAGTTTCGCAACCCCGCAAAGGTAAAGATCGGATCTTCCTACGTGCGAGTTCTCCGTTTTTGATCGATTCCGACCGCCGGCAACGATATCTACCAGAGGGAATCGCGTTTCCACTGCGCTCTGTACGATTCCTTATAGTGGTATCAGAGCCAGGTTGCTGGTTCGATCGGAATCGGCACCATGTGAACGTCATTTCATGCATTTTTTGTCGATTCGCGTTCTGTATGAATCGCCAAGTTTGCCGCGTTCTTGGGTCGCACATGGGATGTGCACTTCCTGTTTGGTACATGGAAGTTGTTCCTGGTACCAAGGGCTTCGCGAAGAACCCTTTGTGGCGTCGTTCGCCCTCTGTAGAGGCCACACGACCCCCTGCAAGATGGACGCCGCCATGCTTCTTGGACAGTCCAGAAAGGGGCGCTTTCTGCAATTTTTTGGGTTTTTTTAGGATTTTCTGGGCATTTGGGGGCCATGGGAGGCGGCCTCCGGTGCCGCCGGCGCCATCTGCGGCCGCCGGTGGCGGCGCGGGGGCCGGCAGGGCCGCCCTCCGCCGGAGGTGGCGGCGGCTAGTGTTTCACCCTAGCCGCGTGCCCCTCCGTTCGGGCGGAGGGGGCGACCCCGCGCGGGGCGCACGCGGGTCCGCCCGCGGGTAAGTCGCGAGCGGACCCCCCGCGGGTCCCGGGCGGGCGGATCCGGTCCGCGCCAGATCCGACCGGACCGGATCCGCCAGACCCAAATCCCCTTTCTCATTTTTTATTTTTAAATAGTTTTTAAATTGTTTTAAAGCCATAAAAATTCTTAAAAATTCCAGAAAATTATGAAAATTAGTTTTAAGAGTTTAAAATTGTTTTAGCTCTCTGTAAATTAATTTTTAGATGCTTGGCCCAATATTTAATTAGTTTAATGGAATTCTAAAATTGTTTTAGTTATTTCCTCTTATCTAATTAAAGCAAGTTAATTAATTTAGAATGTGATTCTTGTTAAATTAATAACAGTAAATTTTGGCGGATTCATGAAGTAACGATGAATGGCATTTATCTAATGTTGATTAGATGTTTTCCATATTAGCTAAATTGTTTAGTTAAATGGTTTTCAAAATATAATTTATATATTTGAAATAAAAGTTATTTCAGTAGTAATTATGTGATAATTGCCTATTGATGCATGTGATGTGTTGATGTGTGGATGGATGATCATGGACCTAGATATCATGTGATGATTTTATGGTTTATGGCATGTGATGTAATTTATGAGGACTGCGTGCCTCCCTCTCTCCCTCTATTAAATCCGGGTTGTACATTCTATCTCCCTCATGTTATGTACTCCCTTGACTTGTTCAAGGTTTCTTATTATTATCTGATGTATATTTATGGGCCTGCGAGCCCAATTTAATGTTACTTGTAATTTTAAGAAGTGGATTGGCGGAGATGGAGGAGAGTACCATGCAAGACCTCATGGAGATAGAGTTACATCAAGCAAGAGCATACGATGCAGGGCTGCCATATGTTTGCCATGTTTGTGGATTACCAACTGGCTCTGGTATGCCACTCTAGGTTAAAGTCCATGATCATCCATTGTTTTTCTTCATATATATGATATATGTGGAATGTGCTATGATATATATAATTAAATATATGATATTCCAAATTCTATATATCAATAGCACAGATATAGAGACCAAGATAAAATATGTCAAAATCCCTCCTCGTTTAAATTTTAAGTCGTAGCGTAATCATTAAGAATGAATTACGTGGCCCTCCATCATTATAGTTTTAGGATTGCCATTAGATCAGGCAAGTTTGTTGTGCTATCCACAAGGCTTGCCAAATCTGATGACAGACTAAAACTATGGCATGGTGATGCCTTAAACGGGGTAGAGAACGGTGTAGCTTTGTTGTGCTATCCACAAGGGCTACATCCAAATCTATGCTCGTTACGTAATGATGGTACTGCTTAAACTGGATTTAATGACTTGTTGTGCTATCCACAAGGTCATTAAAATTAGGGGCCGAAATAAGATCGGATATTGCAAGAGTTGCAAGTGTCAAGAGTTGACCGCTTTCAGATCATAGTATGATTTGTTGTGCTATCCACAAGGTCATGCTATGAGTCTGTAAGATTCCGATCCCCACTAGGAGACCGTCGGAGTCTCCGATTCTGTATATCTGAGGGTTATACAGTCTGTCGGAAAATAGTGGGAGCTAATCTTGATTAAAGTCCTAATCTAGATTTAATTATATTATAAACATCTGCTAGTTGTGTTTACATTTCCTTTATAGGCAAAAATGTCGTCGGGTAACCCACTCCGTGGCATACTGGATGCCAACAAATTGACAGGCCTGAACTACTCGGATTGGCTCAGGAACCTGAAGATTGTCCTCAGGTCTGAGCGCATTGCCTATGTCCTGGAAGGTGAGATCCCCGCTGAACCACCTCTGGATGCACTTGAATGGGAAACACTTGAATTTGCGAAGTGGAAGGAGGATTCCACTCTGGCCAATGCTACATGCTTGCCTCAATGAGCAATGAGTTGCAAAGGCAGCATGAGAACATGGATGCTAGATCCATCATGCAGCACTTGTAGGGCTCTTTGAAGAGCAGAGCAGGGTAGAGAGATATGAGATATCCAAGGCCCTGTTCAGAGCTCGCATGGCAGAGGGGTCTTCAAGACAGACTCATGTGCTGAAGATGATAGAGTGGATTGAGAGGCTCGAGGGGCTTGGGTTCCTCTTGACAAGGAACTGAGCACAGACCTCATTCTCCAATCACTTCCAGATTCATATTCCCAGTTCATTGTAAACTTTACAATGAACAAGATTGAGGTGAGTTTAGCTGAGATGCTCAACATGCTGAAGACTGCTGAGGGCAACCTTAAGAAGGAAAAGCCTACTGTTCTCATGGTGGAAAGTCCAACAAGAAGAGGAGAGCAGTGCAAGCCTTTAAGAAAGGCAATGCAAAGAAGCAGTCCAATCAGAAGCAAAAGAAGGACATAAGCAAAGGAGAAGAAAAGGGCGAGTGCTTCCACTGCAAGAAGAAGGGGCACTGGAAAAGAAATTGCAAGGACTACCTTGCAACGAAGGCTCAGGAGAAGCAGAAGCTTGGCGAAGCTTCAGGTATCTATATGATAGATCTTCACTTGTCTATTAGAGATTCTACATATTGGGTTTGACACTGGATGTGCTTCTCATGTCTGCAATGATGTGCAGGTGCTGACAAGTAGAAGGAAGCTGAGCAAGGGCGAGGTGAACTTGAGGCTTGGAAACGGCGCAAGTGTTGGTGCACACACTGTGGGGACAGTGAAGCTCAAGTTACCCTCAGGAGATTTACTTTTATTAGATGATTGCTACTTTGTGCCTAGTATCATTAAGAACATTATTTCTGTTTCTTGTTTAGACAGAATTGGATACAAGTTTACCATTGAGAACAATAGTTGTTCAGTTTATTTGAGAAATAAACTAGTTGCTTAGAAAATTTGGTGAATGTTTGTATCTGCTTGATGTTTCTTATGAAAATCTCCATGTTGATGTTTCTCCTAAGAGAAGTAAGAATAGTGTGAACACTGCCTACTTATGGCATTGTAGGCTTGGTCACATTGGCGACAATAGGCTTCATGTCACGTCCCGAGAATTACGCAGCGGATATTAGTTCGAATAATTCGAGTCGATATTCCGAGACGTGGACAGTCGACAAATAAGCCTCTAGCTAGCACGCGCTAAATGTTTATCAACACAACATCATAATAGGGCCCAAATTTGAACTCAATATAATTGTATTCAAATCTCATATTTGTCTCAGATAAACTATACATGACTAAGACTCAATTAGAGCAAAAGTACATGATAACTCACTTCCTACTACATTGTTCTAACACTCACAATAAACTAACTATAGATAGACTCATGTTTGGAACGCTATTCACTCGGACGCATTCCCATCCTCGACTTGCTCTTCCTCTTGAACTTCATAGTCACCTAGATTGGGTAAAAGTAGGGGATGAGCAAACTAGCCTAGTAGGATTTATATCTCAATGTGCGGGCAATGATAAGTGATTAACATTTTAGAACTAGGAAAGTACGATGAACGATATGGAAGTACGGAAAAAACTCATTAAAACATGATATATAAAACAAGCTGGATAGAGTGAACAAGATAGAATAAGATTTTTGAACAAGGTGCCAAGAAAGAACTAGCAATAGATCACTTTGCACAAGCACGCAAGATTCACTTGATGTCAATAGTTTTCAAGAAAGCAAGATATCACTAGTTGCAATAAATGCAGGAGGGCCATATCACGCAAGCAAGCAAGCAAGATTGCACAAGCACGTTCAAGTAACACTAATCAGGCACGTAGATACAATGTACACCAAGAAAGATCCATCAAGAATGTACACCGGACACGTGTATGTGGTATGTATCTAACATTCAACAAGCAAGAAAGTACTCCCAGCGCAGATGCAACGCCAGTAATTATTATACCCCATGGTTAACAATATATTTATGACTCTCCGTCATTGGGGCTAGACTGGAGCCCTTGGACACACTCCGTGCCCTGTCAGCCAATCTCATGTAAAATTTCAAATGAAGATACCCACAGTCATTAATAATGGCAATGAGAGTTTCAATAAGTAAGCATGTGTAATGTCAGTTCATGATGATGATAAGAAGAACAAATTGAACATGATTCCATAAGGACAATAGTCAAGAGATAAATTCAGCAGCTGAAAGACAGATTTACAATTTAGTTCAATCTTACATTTATGGCTTTAGTCTAGATGGCAATCACACTCACGAGAACAAGAAGAGAAGGAAGTGCACGCCCTAGATGATAAGTGTGTAGAATGCACATGTGTAAATTCACAATCCGTCAGTCTCAAACTCTCGGAAAAAACTTAACATGATGGCATGCAATGATGAACCATGCATTTAGCTTCAAATAGGTTTCCAAGATTTAAGATAAATTTATCACTTAAAGCAAGCTAGAATGGTAACAAGAGTAAATCACAGGTTTCAGGTATGATTATATCATTAAGAAAGCAATTAGAATATATTCATGTAATTAAGGATTTTTCAATGGGTTAAACACTTTTAAGCATTAAATAGACATTATGTAATGAAAAGAACCAAAATATGCAATATTTGTAAAGGTAGTGTCGACACAATCCATGCTGGTGTCGACACTATGCTTCAAACACAAAGAAGAAAAACATGAAAAACTGGTCAGGTAGTGTCGACATAGTTCAAGTAGTGTCGACACTAGAGCCAGGTTCCAGAAGACCTTCTGGAAAACATGGGACAGTGTGTCGACACTAGATAGTGTAGTGTCGACACTAGATCAGTTTCCCAGAACTTCCTGGGTAAAACTGGGACAGTGTGTCGACACTAGATGAGGCAGTGTCGACACTAGAGGGCTTCCCAGAACACTCTATGGGCTGCATTGGGACAGTGTGTCGACACTAGATGGGGTAGTGTCGACACTAGAGGGCTTCCATGACAAAACTTATGGTAAAGTGTGACCTGAAAAATGTCTCATGCAGCGATTCACTTACCCATCTTATAACTCTCTAAATAATGATATTTAGATAAAACGTTCAACACAAAAGATGACGAGGACTACCAGTAGAAAAACTTTGATGTTGGGGGTTTGATCAAATTCCATCTCAAATCTCGAGAAAATATATGAAGAATGGAAAGTCAAGTGTAGCCCGAAATCCCAGTATCATGCAGTGACTCTATTCCCATGCCTGTAACTCTCTAACCAAAGACTTGGACCAAACGTCCAACATAAAAGATGATCGTGAATTCAATTAGAAAAACCTTTGTGAAGGAAGTTCAGTCAAATTAAATCTAGAATCACGTTCATAATAAGAAGAACGGGAAAAAACCCTAACAGTGCGCGACTTTGGAAAAACACTTATAACTCAAAATATACTCATTAGATTCAATGAAACCAGTGGGAAACGAAAGCTAACTTGATGCTCTACACAGTGGTATAGGATATATTAAGATTTGGCTCGAGAAAACCTACCTTCTGGGTTGAAGAAGTCTCATTTTTCTAGAAAACCCGAGTTCAGACACTCGGAGGAAAACACTTACTGCTCCGTGTATACTGCATGGAATTTGAGAATTCCACTTGGGTTAGAACGTAGTCTTGACCCTCTTTTCAGGGGTATAAGCCTTGCAAGGTTTGGTTTAGGTTTGACTCACCTTTGGTCGACTTCAAGATGATGGTCTGTGCAGGTCGCAGCAGATGAACACGGGGAAGAAGGACGCCTTGGTGTGGATGATCTCCTGCTCCCCAGCCACCAAGACAACTTCCACACGACCCCAGCAAGTTCTAAAACTCGTTCCTAGGTTTTGTGAAGAGTATTTAAGCAACCATGGTGTTTAGGAGTCCTATTATAACTAGGAAAGCTAAGCTGCGGTTTTGACAGGGCAGTTTCCTATCTTTTGAGGATTCCTCCTCCTTAGAGTGTGTGAGGCTTTGGGAAACCTCCACCATAGATAGGCACGAATTTGGGTGCCAAGAATGCATGATTGCATCCCATTCAACTCAAATTGCCTCTTTCTAATTTCAGCCTATTTAGAGTTACGAATTTCCATGCATTCTCTAGCTTTATTTGATTATTGGGCAATTGATGTCCTTGACCGCTTATGATATTGGGTCATTAATATATAATGTTGGAAGTCCTCCAACACTTTATTAAATTTGTTTCTTTATATATTAAAATTTCCGGGGTGCTACACCCTTCCCCACTTAAGAGAATTTGGTCCCCAATCAGTACCGCAAGTTTTTACAAGTAAGGTGTACTTACTTGTGAATAGCTTCAGAAATTTTTGCGCATTGCTTCCTCAGTTTCCCACGTGTCGTCCTCATCCATGCGTTGATTCCATCTAACCCTTACTAGTGGGATAACCTTTTCCTTAGTGGCGCAGTTCCCGGTCCACAATCTTAATTGGCTTCTCTTGATATGTTCCGTCTTTGTTGAACTCCAGAAGCTCATATTCTATGACATGCCATGGATCTAGTACATACTTTTCAACATGAATATGTGGAACACATTGTGTATTCCCCATTCGTGGTGGTAAAGCTAGACGATATGCCACCTCGTCGACTCTTTCAAGGATTTCGAAAGGCCCGACAAACCTTGGTGACAACTTGCCTTTAATGCCAAAACGCTGATCCCACGGCCTGGTGACACTTTCAAGAATACATGTTCACCCACCTAAAATTCCAGGTCTCTTCTTCTATTATCTGCATATGCCTTTGTCTTTGCTGCGCCACTGCCATTCTTTCTCTGATAAGCTTCACCTTCTCTGTGGTTTTCCTTATCATTTCTGGTCCTAACATTTGTTTTTCGCCAACCTCATACCAGCATATTGGAGATCGGCAACTTCTCCATAAAGTGCTTCGATTGGTGCCATCTGAATGCTAGCTTGATAGCTATTATTGTAGGCGAACTCCACAAGAGGTAAAGTTTCATGCCAGCTACCTCTAAAATCTAGGACATGCTCTGAGCATATCTTCAATCACCTGGTTGGTTTCTCCGTCGTCCATCTATTTGTGGATGGAAAGCCGTGCTAAATTTAGTTTAGATCCCAAAAAGTAATGCAGTCCTTTCCAAAAGTGGGATGTAAACCTGGGGTCTCTATCAGACATGATAGACAACGGTACTCCATGTAATCTGACTATTTCCTTCACATACAATGAAGCCAGAACATCTATTGACCACTTATCCTTCACTGGCAAGAAGTGAGCTGACTTGGTTAAGCGGTCGACTATAACCCAGATACCATTGAATCCACCTCTAAATTTAGGTAGTCCGAAAATAAAATCCATCCCTATACCTTCCATTTCCATGCCGGAATTTCTAGGGGTTTGAGTTTACCTGCGGGTCGTAAGTGTTCTGCCTTGACCCTTTGACATGTTAAGCATCGGGCGACATACTCCGCCACCTCTCTCTTCATATTAGGCCACCAGAAGCTTCTTTTCAAATCCTGATACATTTTGGTAGTTCCAGGATGAATAGTATATCTGGTCTTATGAGCCTCGTCCATAATCATTTCTTTGTTTCTGCATGGTCGGGTACACAGACTCGATCCCGGAACAATAGCCTTCCATCTTCAGTTAATGAGAAATCTGGCCTCTGGTCCAGATTAGCCTTAATCTCCACAACTATAGGGTCATTGTCTTGGAGTGTTGTGATGTCCTCAATAGTGTGGGCTGTGCTCTAACACTTGCAACAAAGCATCCCTTCTCTATGATGTCTGCATCAATATTTAACTTGGCGAAGTCTTCTAATAACCTCCATTCACTCACCATGAGACTAGACAAGGTAGCCATCGGCTTCCTGCTAAGAGCATCTGCCACGACATTTACTTTTCCTGGATGATATTGAATAGAGAAGTCGAAGTCCTTGAGATACTCCAACCACCTCCGTTGCCTCATATTCAAGTCCTGCTGAGAAAACAGATATTTCAAGCTTTTATGGTCAGAAAACACAATGAATTTCTCACCATATAGATAATGACGCCATATCTTCAAGGCGAAGACTACAGCAGCTAGCTCTAGATCATGTACGGGATAATTGTCCTCGTGCTTCTTCAATTATCTGGACGCGTAGCATACAAATTTCCCTTCTTGCATCAGCACACAGCCAAGGCCGATCCCGGATGCATCGGTGTATACTTCAAAACTACCCCGGCAATTGGCAAGGTTAGTACGGGTGCTGAGGTAAGGTGTTCTTTCAATGCCCTGAAGCTTTTCACATTCATCAGTCCATGCGAATGGATTCTCCTTTTGGTAAGCCTGGTCATTGGTACAGCTATCTTTGAGAAATCTTTAATGAAGCGACGATAATAACCGGCTAAACCCATAAAACTTCTGATTTCGACATAGTTGTCGGCCTTTCCAATTCTTTACCGCCTCCACCTTGGATGGATCCACAGAGATTCCCTCCTTGGATATGATGGGACCAAGGAAAGATACTTCCTCCATCTAGAATTCACACTTACTAAGTTTAGCATAAAGTTGGTTATCTCTGAGCACTTGCAGAGCAACCTTCAAGTGTTCCTCATGTTCTTCTTTGGATTTGGAGTAAATAAGGATGTCATCAATGAACACCACTATGAACTGGTCCAATATGGGCCTATAAATATTGTTCATAAGTTGCATGAAAGCCGCTGGAGCATTGGTTAATCCGAACGGCATGACCACGAACTCATAGTGACCATACCTACTCCGGAATGCAGATTTGTGAATATCCTCTTCCTTTATCCTTAGTTGATGGTAGCCAGATCTTAGATCTATCTTAGAGAAATATTGTGCGCCATAAATCTGGTCAAACAGTTCATCGATGCGGGGTAGTGGATACTGTTCTTTATTGTCAACTGGTTCAACTGACGGTAGTCAATGCAAAGCCTCATTGATCCGTCCTTCTTTCTGACGAATAGTACTGGTGCTCCCCACGGGGATGTACTAGGCCTGATAAAACCTTGATCTAGCAGTTCTTGAATTTTTCTCTTCAACTCCTGCAATTCAACAGGGGACATGCGATACGGGGCTTTGAAACAGGGGCTGCCCCAGGGAGTAACTCAATGGTGAAATTTACCTCCCGCTCAGGTGGTATACCAAGAAATTCCTCAAGAAATAATCAGGATATTCCCTGGCTATTGGAATGTCTTCTAAGGTCGGTTTCCTCTTTTCAGTAGCCAAGACGGAACTAGGAAAGCATCACAACCCTGGTTGATCAGCTTAGAAGCCTTCAAGGAGGATATCAAGATAGGGTGTTTGTGATAACGGGTGCCAAGTAGTGATAGAGTTGGAAGGTTTGATCTTTTAAAAGTGACCCTCCTATGACGACAGTTTACATCGGCATATATAATAACCATTCAACACCCAGAATGGCATCATAACCCTTCATGTCTAAACAGATAAGGTCTGCAGGGAGATGTGTCCTCCAATTATGGTTTCACACTTTGGCAAGTAGTGAGTGGTTTCAGATTCTGAGCCTAGTGGAGAGGCTACAATGATCTTGGATTTCAAGGGTACAGGTTGACAGGTAAAGTTGCAGCAAATGTGGTGGAAATAAAAGAATATGCAGCTCGTATCAATAAGTACAAATGCAGGTTGAGAGTGTATGGAAATGGTACCTTCCACCATACCCCCTTCCTCGGGTAGGTCAGCTTCTATGACAGCATTAAGGCGTCCCTGACGCTGTGGTGCATTCTGGGCTCTCCAGGGCTGGTCCTTCAGCATAGGACAATGGGAATACGGTGGTCACGACCACACATCTCAAGCATGCCCGAGCTTCTTCCAGCATTCCTCAGCTCGGTGTCCTGGTTTATCACAAACTTGCAGTTTTCAGACGACGGCCTACCTTCCACTTTGACTCTTTTATCTCCCGCCGCATCTCTTCCAGCAATTGGCCTCTTGTTGTTGTTGTTGTTAAAGTTGTTATTGTTGCTACGAAACGTTGGAACAGTGTTAGGTGCTCCCTTCTTGAGTTGTCCTTGCCCCTCATGCCATCCACCTTGGCCATGGTGTCCTCCACTAGCTGAGCTCTTTGGACCATCTCAGTGTAAGTTTGAATGTTGTGTGGTCCGAGCCTTTCAATGGACATGGGCGAGTCCATCCATGAAACGGTTGGCTTTCAGCCTTTCTGTGCCCACAAGATGTGGGGCATACACTGCCAGACGAGCAAACTGAGCTTCATACTCAGCCACAGACATGTTCTTTTGTTTTAGTGCAGCAAACTCTGCTGCCTTCTTCTCCTTCACTCTCTCAGAGAATATTTTCCCCGGAATATCTCCAGGAATCCCGCCCACTAGTTCAGCTATATTAGGCAGATGGGCGAAGTGGCCTTCCACCAAGCTCAGGCATCTTTAGTAAATTGGAAAGTGGCCAGTACCACTTTCTCTCTATTAGTACATTGCATCACCTGGAAAATCCTTTCCATCTCCTCCTGCCAATTCTCTGCCTCGTCCGGATCAGGGGATCCAGAGAAACGAGGAGGTTTAAACTCCTAAATTCTGGTGCAGATCACCGCTCCATTTCTTGCAGCTCTAGCCTGATTCCCAGCCTGAACCACATTTTGTAATGCCTGGGTCAATCCAGCCACGGTTTCCTGCATCGCTTGCCATTGGTTACGAGCCATTGCAGTTGAGTGAGAGAGTTATGAGGTTCCTGAGAAAGGATGGAAACTAATTAATGTCTCTCGATACATTATAAGAGTCAATGGGTAAGAGTGTTTTATCTCTTTCTGACACATTCCCAGTCTCTACTCATTCTCACCAGTATTATATTTAATTTCCATCACCTAGGTTCCATAGGTATCTCCTATTCCTGAGACTATCCTATTTGGTGTTCCTAGTCTCTGATACCACTAAACTGTCACGTCCTGAGAATTACGCAGCGGATATTAGTTTCGAATAATTCGAGTCGATATTCCGAGACGTGGACAGTCGGCAAATAAGCCTATAGCTGCACGCGCTAAATGTGTATCAACACAAACATCATAATAGGGCCCAAATGTTGAACTCAATATAAATGTATTCAAATCTCATATTTGTCTCAGATAAACTAATACATGACTAAGACTCAATTAAATCAAAGTACATGATAACTCACTTCCTACTACATTGTTCTCACACACTCACAATAAACTAACTATAGATAGACTCATGTTTGGAACGCTCTTCACTCGGACGCATTCCCATCCTCGACTTGCACTTCCTCTTGAACTTCATAGTCACCTAGATTGGGTAAAAGTAGGGGATGAGCAACTAGCCCAGTAGGATTTATATCTCAATGTGCGGGCAATGATATAAGTGATTAACATTTTAGAACTAGGCAAGTACGATGAACGATATGCAAGTACGGACAAAACTCATTAAAACATGATATATAAAACAAGCTGGATAGAGTGAACAAGATAGAATAAGATTTTTGAACAAGGTGCGAAGAAGAACTAGCAATAGATCACTTTGCACAAGCACGCAAGATTTCACTTGATGTCAATAGTTTTCAAGAAAGCAAGATATCACTAGTTGCAATAAATGCAGAGGGCCATATCCCAAGCAAGCAAGCAAGATTGCACAAGCACGTTCAAGTAACACTAATCAGGCACGTAGACACCAATGTACACCAAGAAAAGATCCATCAAGAATGTACACCAGGACACGTGTATGTGGTTATGTATCTAACATTCACAAGCAAGAAAGTACTCCCAGCGCAGATGCAACGCCAGTAATTATTATACCCATGGTTAACAGTATATTTATGACTCTCCGTCATGGGGCTAGACTGGAGCCCTGGACACACTCCGTGCCCTGTTAGCCATCTCATGTAAAATTTCAAATGAAGATACCCACATCATTAATAATGGCCAATGAGATTTCAATAAGTAAGCATGTGTAATGTCATGTTCATGATGATGAAAGAAGAACAAATTGAACATGATTCCATAAGGACATAATCAAGAGATAAATTCGGCAGCTGAAAGATAGATTTACAATTTAGTTCATCTTTACATTTATGGCTTTAGTCTAGATGGCAATTCACACTCACGAGAACAAGAAGAGAAGGAAGTGCACGCCCTAGATGTATAAGTGTGTAGAAATGCACATGTGTAAATTCACAATCTTCAGTCTCAAACTCTCGGAAACACTTAACATGATGGCATGCAATGAACCATGCATTTAGCTTCAAATGGGTTTCCATGATTTTAAGATAAAATTTATCACTTAAAGCAAGCTAGAATGGTAACAAGAGTAAATCACAGGTTTCAGGTATGATTATATCATTAAGAAAGCATTAGAATAATTGTAGCGACCCTCATTATACCCGGTATGGTTATACCACCCACGTCGGTATAGCGAGCGTTGCCACAGTGGGACATTTACCTAACAATAACATTCAGCTGAGATACACGTGAATATAAACACAGTAGCGGAAGTAAAGAACCACTGTCTTCATTTCATTCATCATCCACATTTAACATACATGATTCAATAGCATTTAAGAACTAAAAGTCTACATAATTTAATTTGCTGAAAATCAAATACATAGATGTCCATACTTATACATTCTTCCATGATAATGCTAATCCAATGTTCACTTTACATACTATGAAAATCAAAGAAAAGTCACATGCTCCAACACTCTAATCTCCGCGCTCGGAGTCGGTCTCCAACGTCCCTCCACAAATGCCTCGTCACCGACTACACCTGTACGCCGAAGCAAGTAGTGAGTCTAAAAGACTCAGCAAGTAACTCCACACATACCGTACATGCACATATCATAGTAGGTTCTACACACCCATCATGAAACACAACATATAGCATGCTTGACATTTAATTTTTACAACCTATCATGGTGAATCTACAATTTAAACACATGGACTATGCTTTCAGATTTTCTAAAATAGAATCACCTATCACATGCTTTCTATTCATTTATCACGCAAAATCTACTTTCAACCGACTAAGACATGAAAGCTATTTACATGGATTTTCGAGCATGCACGAAAGGAAACATACCTAACATGGAATCTACACACTCTTACGCATACACGTGAACATTTTACATGCTTTAAGCTTGCTGGTTTTTCATTCTTTAGCAACCAAATCTAACACATGAGAGTTACAACAATGATTAAATCACAACATGTGTATAACCAAGTATGGAAGTCGTTTACATATGCTTAACAATGATTCCTAGCATGGATTCTAAGCATTTTACATACATAAACATGGTCATAACATAGTAAGGCTACTGTTTAAACATTGTTTCAGATTGTCATAACATGGATTACAACTCACATCCTCACATCTTGGTTTCACATTTTTACACAATTTCCAAATTCACATATTTCACACTTTACACATACACTTTTACACATTGTCACATTCACATTTCCACATGAACACATACACATTTACACATTCACATTTAGTGCCGTGACACATAGTCCAAACCACCAAGAAGGACACAAACACATCACATCACATAGACGCCATCTAGGCAATACAATGGCGACTCTTGGACTGCGCAGACCGGGAGAACAAGTCTCCACCCTAACCAGTGGTACTAGTCCACCTCCAGGATTTTCCCCTAATGCCTTTAGGGTCACAACACAATGAACCTTCTCAGGGGGACCTTTCCCTGATACGGTTCCACTGCCCTCTACGGAAGTAGTGTCACATTTGGCACAAGTTACATTACACATTTTACCGATTTTAACACTTATGTTTACACATGCCACTCTCATTTCCTTCACTTTTCACTCATATGCACATTTCTCTCTTGTTTTTCCTATCATGGCACTACAATTACAGAAATGTAGCATTCAGGAAATTTCACTAATCAGGTTGCTATATACAAAATCAAATCATTTTACAAAAGCATGCATTAGTTTCACATTTTTACATGGAAAATTCATATTGCATCATATACTGGTCCAAATGACTTGAAATTTTAACCACAGGCTATTTCGGGTTTAGGATCCCACATGCAAAATTTCAGATTTTTCTAACTCAAAATGAAATTTCAGAAAATAACCATCCATTCCACACTAATATTCATAATGCGATTGAACATGGAGTTAAACAAAATCACAAATTTTAACAGCTCACTGTCTACACCGTAGCATGCACAGGGTCACAGAATTTGTTCCCAAATTTATCGAGTAAAGCACAATTTACTGGAATTTAACATGACCTACGCATGATTTCTATTTTTCCCCAAACAGAATTTTAAATAATCATACAATATGGGAAAAATGTCAGAAACTCA
>JACBKR010005793.1:0-16490 GCA_014218235.1 Colocasia esculenta | reverse complement strand
CATTAGAACGTCTCTCATCCACTCCAATATATGGAAGAAAGTCTTGCTCATCTGCTCCATTATTAAGAGAAGTATTTATAAAAAACCATATCTACTTGTATATCCACAACAAACACCCAAGATAACATAAATTACCTGGAAGAGGACCCAAAGTACTTCTATTTTGGGACATAGCATTTGCTCTATTATAAAGAAGATCTAAAATTTCAACTTCATAATCAAAATAAATTCCAGCTCTTGGTGCACTCATTTGATTCGGTAACATCTCTTCTTGATTGATGCACATGAAAAAAGACCATCATAATTTACATTTACAGATGCATCCACAAAAATAAATGAGTGCATAAACAAAAAAAATCAAAACTAACCAACAGGAGGACTTGTGCACGCCCTTTTTGACTAATAGTAGTTGTATCGTCATGCATGAGATTCGTCACTCTCTTGACCTGGTTTGAGGGGGAATGCCTATGCAAAAGAATTGAACATGGAACTAAATAACAAATAACAAGTGCAAAGTTCATAGTTATGTTTGGAAAGTTATTAGATTTGTTGTACTTTCTCTGAAATATGATCTTCAAATATGTTTCTAATTAAATTCTCATCCCATTGACCATTTTTAATCAACTCTGCAGGTTCTTTCCCTATATAGCAAGCTCTTTTGCTTTGATTTGAGGTTGCCAATAGTTCTTGGAATGCAAATACTTTGCTTGCAGATTGGAAGACCATATCTAAGTAAAACAATGAACTTTTACGATAAATGGAAACATAATATAAGTTAGTTGAAAGAGGAATAAAGCACTCCTACTTTGAGAGGTAGTAGCTGAAATTGAGACACTTTCATTTTGCATGAAATTTGTCATGACTTAAATTTAGTTGAGGTGGTATTCATGTACAATATTCAGTCAGAGTATCTAAAATAAAGAGAAGTATTTAAAGAAGACCATATCTAACAAAAATAATAAACCTTTTAAAAATGAATGTCTACAATAAATGAAAACATAATATAAGTTACCTGAAAGAGGACCTAAAGCACTCCTACTTTGAGAGGTAGTAGTTGGAATTGAGACACTTTCATTTTACATGAAATTTGTCATTGACTTAAAATTAGTTTGAGAGAGCATTCCTGTACAATATTCAGTCAGAGTATCTAAAAACAAAGTGAAGTATTTAAAGAAGACCATATCTAAGAAAAATGTTGAACATTTTAAAAATGAATGTATACAATAAATAAAAACATAATATATGTTACCTGAAAGAGGACCTAAAGCACTCCTACTTTGGGAGGTAATAGTTGGAATTGAGACACTTTCATTTTGAATGAAATTTATCATTGACTTAAATTGGTTTGAGGAGGAAATCCTGTACAATATTTGATTGCCCATCATCATGCCCATCATTTGTCATAGACCTGAATTTTGATTTTGGAGGCATATCTCAGCAAAGGTATATTTCTAATTAATAAACACCCTGTATTGTAAATATATACAAAAGTGTTTGTTAGAATAATAACAAAATTGTTACCTATGTTATCTGTCATTTTTCTTTCCTATGTGTGCAATTCTCCTCCCTCTATTTGTGTACCATTCCATATTCACTTCTCACCCAAGAAACTTCATTGTCATCAGACATCAAATAGTCATTTGAAATTGTTGGCTCCATATTTCTCAAGAGTGTCCTCATTTTCCTCTTCCTAAGTTCACTTAGATGCACCACATAAGTATCCCTTGGCTTCCATCAGCAAACTACACACATCCTTCCCTCATAGGATCCTTAAGTAATAACTTGTTGTGCTTGTGATGGAAAAATAAAATGCTCATCTTCGAAAATGTATCGTGTTGTATCCACATTAGTAAGTTTGAAAACAAGAGCCACTGATTTTGAAAGTGTTGTTCTCATAGCCAATGGAAGGAGTTGTTGCATTAGAACATGACAATCATGACTCTTCATTCCTAAAATTTTTCTTCTTGAACCTACACGTTGAGAAATATTTGAGGAAAACCCATTTGGTACTTTCAAATTTTTTAGCACTTGTAAGAATCTCACCTTCTCTACATTACTCATATTATATGAGGCAATATAAATTTTCCAACATGCTTCTTAGAAGGTCTTGGATGTAAAGACTTTCTTATTTTTAACTTTTGCATGTCAAAAATGCTTTGATGTTATCTTTACTCTTTCCATCTGTTTCTCTAGAACTGTAAGCAAAATCTTGTCACAAATATTTTTTTCAACATGCATCACATCCAGATTGTGTCTCACAGGTAAATTCCAATATGGGAGCTGAAAAAAGATACTCAATTTTTCTAACCAACTGGCAATTGTTATGCTTCACTTCTATTAGCTTGATGTGCATCCTTATGCATCTCCCAAATGTGACATTTTGTAACCTTCCCAACATCTTAACACATCCTCCCCAGATAAGGGAATTGTGCCAACTCATACTCAACTTTACCATTGAATGTCTGTATATCATGTCTCCATGGATGGTCAGGTGGCAAAAAATGATGATGCTTCATAAAAACACGTTTATGACTAAAAGGAAAATGTATAGATCCATGATAAACATGACAAATAGGGCATGCCATATATCCTTTTAGTGCTCCAACATGACAGCATACAATGTAGGAAAATCGTTTATAGTCCACAAGACTGCGGCATGCATATAGAAAAGTTCTTTTCTATTTGCATGATATGTCTCTACTCCATGTTCCCACAAGATTTTCATTCATCAATGAAAGGTTGAAGATATATATCATGTCATTACCAAGGACTTGGACCATCAATGAGAAGAGACATCATGAAGTATGATTGTTTCATAGCCAACCATGGAGGTAAGTTATAAGCAATTATGATGACAGACCTTGTACTTCGGCTACTACTGTTGCTATTTTAAATGGACTAAAACCATCACTAGCAAGTCCAAGTCTAATATTATGAGGATCTCTGCTAATTTGGGTGTTTAAGATCAAAATCTTTCCAAGCAATAGAGTCTCTAGGATAACTCAAATTTCCATCTTCATCTCTTAGAGTTGTATAATGCCATGTCATCAAGTCTGGAGTTTTATCAGACATGAACAATCTTTGAAGCCTTGGTATTAATGGAAAGTGACGAAGAACTTTCATAGGCACGTTATTTCTTCTTCTTGTTTTGTTTGCTCTCTCCTTCCATCTTGAAGCATTGCACTTGGGCATTGGTTAAGATCTCATACTCATTTCGAAATAGCACGCAATCATTTAGACATGCATGTATTTTCTTGCAACTCAAACCTAACTCAGACATCATCTCTTAGATCATACCAACTATTGGGAAGTGTATTACCATCAAGTAATGCATCTTTAAACATGCAAGTATAGCTGAAAAGACTTGTGCTTCCATTTGTGCAAACATTTCAACTGAAATAAATGCACTATGAAAGAAGCTTCGAATATCTAGTGCAACCTTTATAAAGAGGTTCTTAGCTTCTTCCATAAACGATTAAATTTGTCTACCTCTTCATTTCGTTCTCCTCTTTCTACATCCCATTAACGGCTGCCCTATAAAAGCATCATTCAGCATTCCAACCATGTCTTCTGTTGAGCCAGTGATTGTATTATCCTCCTCTTGAGACCTCTTACGAGACACTCCATGAAAATTCCATGTAGTATATCCCTGAGTGAATCCCTCTCTAATAATATGGAACGGTTTCTTATGATGGTAAATTTTTATTCCATACTTCATGAATGGGCATTTCATCTCTAAGCTTTCATTAACATCCATATCTCTTAATGCAAACTGCATGAAACATTCAACTCCAGACAAAAAATGTGGGTTCACTCGATCATGCTTGTTCTTGTACTTATACATCCAACTCTTTCAGCAAGGTATTAAACTCCATCTTTAAAAATTTAAAAAGAAATAGATTATTATAATAAAAAATATATATTAAAGAATAAAAAATGTCAATTGATAATATGCAAAGATCAAAGCAATAAATGTTCTTCCCAGATCATTCCATGGAGCTCTCTGGGTGGTGCTTGGTGAACAGACCCACCTGGCACCTGGCCTCTCTTCCCTGGTTTGCAACTGTGCATGAAACAGAAAGAAGAATAGGGACCATGGAAACAAAAAAAAGGAGTGCATGAATCATGAAGAGCAGTCGCAATGGTGCCAAAATTGACGGAATCCTCACACTGGAAAAACTAATTCCCGATGCAAACATGAGAGAGGTAGAGAAAACAAAGAGCAGTGGGTAGAGAGCAAAGGCAAGTTCCATCCCAACTCCAATTCAGACCCTCTCTCTCATAATCTTTACTCAATAATCCAAATCACCACCACTACTACTACAAAGTGAACCAAGTATAAGCTTTCCCAGATCAGACACACTTGTTTCCATTCACAAGTATATCATGTTGTTGTGCCACTTTTTCTCTGTCATATTTTTCTCGCAGTCTAATTTAAATTAAACGTGGTAAAGATAACTAAATTTAGCATTCTCAGTTTCAAAGATGGTAAACTTGAAATTTTGAATTTTAGCATCAAGTGGCAAAGCAAGTGTCAATTTAAACATCTGATTCCCTACTTAAATTTCTACACATTTAATTAGCCGCCTTCTACCCCGTCACCACCGAGGAGGGAAGGGGGTGCCTCCAGGTTGGAGGCTTTGTGGGCACAGGCATTTACGAGGGACATGAGGGATATGATGTCACCGGCAGGCCAAACAGATAAAGAGAGAGAATACCTGAAGCGTTGTGTCATCGGTGGCTGCAAGGGCAGATTGTGGCAGTCGTAGGACAGAGGAAATAGGAAGAGTGTGGCATTGTTGGTATCGGACAAGTGGAAGGGGAGGGCGCAGTGGCGTGAGGCGAGTGGAAGGGCACAGCAGCAAAGGGCGTGACGGCGTCTGCGAGTGGCAGGGCATGGTGGCGTCAGGTGAGATGAAGGGCAGGGATCGGCCGCATTTGCATCAGCATTGGTGAGTGGATGGGCGTGCCTCATCGGTGAGTGGAAGGGAACTGCCTCATCAGCGAGTGGAAGGGGGCGGCGGCAAAGGGTGCGGCAGCATTGGCGTCTGCGGGTGGCCGGGCTGGCGGTTCAGCGTCTGCGGGTGGCCGGGCGCGGCGACGGCGGGCGAAAGGAAGGGCAGGGCGCAGCGGCGGCGTCATTAGCGTCGGCTGCACGACATCGTGATTGGTTCGTAGAGAATGAGGGAGAGAGATGGAGAATGTGGGGAAATCGCGCTTGAAAGAACGAGGGAGAGAGATGGACGTGGGGGTTTGGTGCCCACAGAGACAAAAGTTTTGACGGGTCGGGGCGCAGGGTGTGGGAGATCTTATGCCAACTGTTTTAACCCCAACACAGTCAGCTATTTTCTAAAAAAAAAAAAAATTTGAGATCGACGATCAAAACAGTCGACCTTTCTATAAAACCGCTGACTGTTTTGCTATTTTTGTCGGCTATACCATTTTTTTTTAGCAGTGAAGGTGAGCACATAGCAAACACCCGATATTTGCCTACAAAGGTTTCAGATATTCGATTTTCTGATGGGGCAAAATATACAATGTGTGTTTATGGAACGTTTGACTTTAGCCCAATGTTTGACCATCAGCCAATGTGATGGGGAACCCTTGAGAAATTCGCTGGCCATGGCTACAAATATGGCATGAAAGGGAGCATGAAACTGGCAAGATAAGGAAATACTATGTTCCCGGCTAGCCGGAGCATAGTGTGATGTGGAAGGACTGTGCCCCTCCACAGTGCGTCATTGAGGGGCACGACTCTCGATGTATTTAATACACTTTTATTTTTTTGTTTTTTTATCCTCAAACAATACATATAAATATTTGTTTATTGCACACAATAGCAAATAATACATACAAATAGTATAGATGCACACAAATAGAATCCTATTTATGTCATTCTTAAACTATTTGTATACTAAATCGCTATTTGTGTGTACTAAATGGGTATTTGTGTGCACTAAATGGATATTTATATGTATGTTTGAGTGTTAAAAAAAACATAAGAAATGCATTAAATTCATCGGGACCATGCCCCTCCACATGGTGCGCAGTGGAGGAGCACGACTCCTTCACGCACCACTATGCTCCGGCTAACAGGGAGCATAGCATTTCTTGGCAAGATAACGTGAAGGAATGGTGGTGTGAAAACATGGATCTGGCTAAGAAAGCATTGTAGAAGGGCTGTTGACTGGCCAAATATTAGACTCTTTTGATTCCCACCTTTATCCTTGCTATGATCAAGCTGAGAGAAAGAAAGGACCGGTTTATATAAAACACTAGTTCTATGCCCGTGCATTGCACGAAAAATTGTTAGGTTGAGTTAATAAATTAGAGTAGTATATATGAGGGTAATATTTTTTAGGGCAAATTAATTAGGAGTCCCTATCAGATTTTTGACTTATTTGTTAGTCCCTACAGAGCCGTAACTCATTACAGTTAGTGTTATCACCTATTACAGTATACGTTAAGTCCTATTACAGTAAGTACCTCCCTGTTCTAGTCAGGGACTTCTAATTAATTTGCCATATTTTTTATTATTTATGAAAGTAGATTTTGAATAAAGACACGAGTTTTTAGGAATGGAGAGATGTTTAATAGGAAAGAAAAGAGAGGGAAATTATATTAGTAAGTTTTTATTAGTTTAAGAAGGGTGAGAGTGAGGTAGGGAATATATTTTTTGAAAGTTTAATAGGAGAGAAGTTGGAGAGAGAGAGTAGGAAGATAATTATTTAGTTCAATTAAACTACCTGTATTTCTATTTTTAGGGAGGAAGATGTTATTATGGAGAGAATATGATTGTCCTAGTGTAGCCACGTGGCAACACCAAGACTGTGTTATATTATATTAGTATAGATGGCATGACAACCATTATGATACAGTGAGTGCTCCAAGGGTGCTATGTAGATGCATGAGAAACATGATCCCGATGGGGTGATGGGAAAACTACTGGGAACTGCAGTCGAGTTGATGAACCCAACACTCCAAAGACCAAAGGTCGATCCATAACATCGGACTGATGCCCTTGAACCAGGATAAACTCATAAAATAATATCAAAAAGTCGAAATGCAGAGGGTTTGGTGAGAAGGAATATAGGTCTAAGAGGTTAAGGGCACATGACATGGCTGAATGATCAAGTCCCTCATGGGACTTCCTTGTATGGCCCCAATCCTTATGGGAGCAACAACGTGGCTCTCATGTTTCACGAATATGGCACCTCTTATAGAAGGGGGAAACCCCACATGTCTTGGTGTGCACCCCAAGTAGCGATGAGGAACCATTGATCTAGCAATATTACAATAAAACAAATGACCAATGGCCTATTGGAATAGAGGAGATGTATATATCACATGAACATGAGTATAAAGTGCATAAATAAATTAATGAAAAGTCTGCATGTAGGGAATCGACATAGAGAGGATGGGGCATTCCAAGTCTTTATGTAAGATCATGGATCCATAAGGTCTTTCCCTTGATTTGGACATTCCTCAAGGCAAGATCACATTATGAAGGCGGAACACATGAACATGAAGTATAAATGGAAACGGAACGGAGGCCGATAACAAATCGGCGTATGAAGGCCCTATGATATCCTGAGTCCGTGGAGAACTACCCATTGGTTAGGCTTTCTCTAGGCCCAATGATCTGAAAGAAAGCCTCAAAATATGGAGCATCATAAAATTTAAATGGAAGATCCATTGGAATGAAGAGAGCATAAAGGGAAGGGCTTTTAAACATAAACACAACATTTAGAACATAAGGAAAGGGAAGTGGGTTGGCCAAATGGAATGGGTTTAAACATAAATCGAAAGTGAAATGACCAAGGGGAAGGGAGAGATTGCATGAATGATGAAAGTGGGCATCAAGAGTCTTGCTTTCATGAAAGAGCATGTGTATATGTGGGAGAATACATAGAATCAGTGGGGATAAGAGGGGGATATCAACCCCCAATGCCTACCTCCTTCTTCTCCTTTCCCTTACAATGTGCTTTCAAGAATAACCCCGAAGAATTACAAGACAAAGGGCACTCAATCCTCCAAGGAAACCTTTCCCAAAGGCTCTCAAAGATTAGCTCAAAAATGAAGGTTTGAGTGGTCATAGTGGAAGCATGTACCCTCTCTCCAAAATCCCTTGAAATGGAATCTCTTGGGTCTTGCTAATAGAGGCTAGAGAAGGTGATCCGGTGCCCAAGGCCGAACGACACCCATGGCTAAATGGTACCCAAGGCCAAACAGTGCCCAAGGCCAAATGACCCCTGACCAAATGGCACATAGATCATCTTTGACTTGTTGCACGGCTACCGGCCTTCAACTTATTATGTACCTACTATCAGAATCTTGCATATAATGATCGGTCTTTTGACTGATCATAGGTACATAGGTCCCTACACTTGTTGCAGAAATGCAAGTCATCATGATGATGAGGTCTTTGAGCCTAATATGACAACGTCTTTGGCAGTTTTGTTGCACGGCTACAGGTGCTTGGCTCGTTGCTTGACTACTGGTCATTTGAGTTGTAGGATTGCTACTTATCTTTTGACTTTGGCTGATGTAGATCTTTGACTTGTTGCATGGTCGTGGGCCTCTAGATTGATGCAGCGGTGATTATCTCTAACTTGAGGTTGCTCACGCCTTGATGATGCTCATTTTCAAGATTGAGCAATCACTTTTGGGTGTTCACAAATGCCCCTTATCTGTAAGTGGTACGAGTGAGGGATGGATGAATGGAATTTATGGATGCAACTTTGATTGTATTTGCTTACACTCGTTGGTTTGTGATCTTTGTAACTTTGTCAATGCAGTGGCCCCTTTTTACTCTACGAATTTTCTCATGAGTGATGCTGAGTTGGGCGATGAATTGCCACATAATACTATGCTTGGTAGCACGACAATTTCACCTGGTAAGTGGTTTGGTCTGGCCTGGCTTTATTAGAATTAATCAGGGATGTGTGTTACTACTTTGCTTAAACAAAAGTAGAAATATCAACATTCCATCTGGAGTTAAGACCTTACTCTAGCATGGGTCTCTTACCTAAGATCCAGGTTTAGAGTAGGGGGCTTATGATGGGTCCCAATATCCTATCTAGATTCGATATCCACTTAAGCCCTCATCCCAGCTTGACCGAATCCCATTCAATGTCATCAAGCCATTATGTTGCATCAACCTAGAAGAAAAGCAACCTAAGAAGAAATTGATTCAAAC
Organism: Colocasia esculenta; assembly: GCA_014218235.1. Taxonomy (NCBI): domain Eukaryota; kingdom Viridiplantae; phylum Streptophyta; class Magnoliopsida; order Alismatales; family Araceae; genus Colocasia; species Colocasia esculenta. Next base: position 7,291 of record JACBKR010005793.1, on the reverse strand, counting down.
TAGGATGCACCTCAACAGTCAAAATTCGACTATGATTGGCCCAAGTTCATCCAATGATGGATTCAGAGGTCTACCTCAACTCTTCCTCCACATTGGGAAACCCAACAAGGAAATGGCTTACAACTTTTGCTAGGAGACTTAGTTGGGAGGCGAACTCTTAGGGGACTCTCCCAATCCAGCCAGGATGTAGAATAACAACTGACTTAAAACTCTTCACCTATAAAAGTAACCCCTTCGACATAGGTAAAGGAGCATGTTCTAGATCCAACCAGAGATCTCAACTTGACCTATGCACCTACTCTCTCTCTCTCTCTCTCTCTCTCTCTCTCTCCTAAAGGAGCATGTTCTAGATGCCAACCAGAGATCTTGACTTAACCTATGAACCTACTCTCTCTCTCTCTCTCACACACACACCCACACACACACTCCACTTAATACTTTAATTTCTAATAACCCTCTTCTCGAGTCGACATCTAATTGCTAGTTATAAGTGCCCTATAAGCCAACTCACATTAGTGATGGACACTTGTAATCTTATACTAATCTCTTTTGATAATGATATTAATGGAATTTTCTCACTCTATGTTACATGCATGAGATGATGTTTATATTGTGATCTTCATGGGCCTATGCAATGAGGATTAGGATCATGATGAGATTATGATAATGAGACATATCAGGTTTAAACATAGATCTTAAATATTCCTTGTCATAGGTTACTCAAGAAGGACATCGAGATAACTAGACAGACCGATGTTGTGACGATCCTCGCGCTCAGGTCCGTTAACCTAATAACGTGCCCGACACGACTCCGTCTCCCGCGAACGTGCCGTAGCCTCACAAGGGATATCAACACACCACATGTCCATGGAAATATAAAAGAACACACTGAACATATAAAGGATTCCATATCTTACATATATCCACATGAAATGTACATATTCAGTTCCGAACTAAGTCATAGTACAAGGTACAACAGCTGGGACAAACCCCCAAGGCTCAACAAGAAGAAATATTACTCTGCTGGTGGTGTAGGCCCGACTCCGCTACGCTGCGGTCCCAAAACTGAAGAGGAACGAGAACCCTCCTGCTCTCCTTCACTTGGAAGAAGAAGGGTTGAGCCTCACAAGTCACTAGCTAGTAGGTCAACTCTCCAAAAGCCGAGAGAACAATGTACAACAATTTAGTAAGCATGGCTTATAAACAATTAAAGAATAACTCAGCCTACACATGATACTACAGCTATAAATAAATAAACGGCAAACCATAAACATGTGTACAAGCTATAGAAGGGCACGCCGCCACGAGTCACGATAACTGGTTCGCGACACCAGCCACAGACCCAGACAAACAACACAAGACCACCTTTGAGTCTCGCAGCCACGGACGAAAGGTCCAGCTGTCGCTCAACCTCAACAAGGCCAAGAAACTGTGGAGACAAAACAAACACCACTCTTGTAGACCACAATTATAACATCTAAAATCTGCGGGCTACCTTGTTGTACTTTGCTGTGATTCCTTCATCTCCGGCCTATAGCCTCGGCCCTGCTGGAATCCTTGCTTCCTGCCACTCCTTGGCCTCTAAATAACTTCTTAAACTTGTTTCTCCACATACCAAAACCTGATGTAGATGCTCCTCCCGAAGGTGCCTTGCCTTTACTAACACCTGGTCATTGTTGTGGGAGTCAGAAACTTCCTGATCCTGATCCGCTTGATTTCCTAGCTTGCACGGTTCTTTCAAGTATCCTACTCTTTGGGCTGCCTCTTCCATTGTCCCACACATAAGAGGAGTCACTGCATCTTGCAATTCTAGCCTCAACCCTTGAATAAAATACTCCACCATCAAGGCGTTTTGGGTACCACATAAGGTGCATACCTGCTCAAGGCCATAAACCTCATCTGATACTCCAATAACGACTATTCCTTGGTGTAGTGTTCTAAATTGCTCCCTCTTGGCTTGCTGAATTTGCACCGAAAAGAATGTGTTGTTGAATGCTTCAGGAATTTCGGCCAAGTGATTGTATCCTCCGCCCGACCTTCAAACACGGTCTGCATCTTGAGTCTCCACCACTCTTCTACAAATCCCTGCAATTGGTAAGTAGCCAAGTTCACTCTGTCAGCTTGTGGACACCTCATAGTAACAAAGACTCTTTCTATCTCATGCACCCAATGCTCGCTGTATCCGAATTCGAACCTCCCGAGTATGTAGATGGTTGCTACCACAGAAAACCTCTCCCTAACACCGTGGACTCCTCCACACTAGTGGTCGCACTGGTACAACTGGGGGTAAGGTACAATAGGTGTACCTCAACTCCAAACGGTGGTACTAGCAGTGCCGATACTGGCTCCTCCTCTCTGGTGGTGGTGTTGTAACTACTGGCTGAACCGGTGGCTGCTGGTCTAATCATGTCCGAATTTGTGTGATACTTTCCCATAACCTTTCTCATCTGATGTGTGGACTCCTCAGGATCATCTTCACCACCTCCCAATCTTTCCTATCAGCCATTTCTAATCCTGCACATACAGCATTCCAACCACATAGCACACAAACATATCATTACGAAAACAGGGCCAACTACCAGCAGTAGACTATAGCAGAGAACAGACTATGTACATTTCTTGTTCCTTCATATTTACACAGACGATTCTTTGATACCAATTGTGACAGTCCTCGCTGCTCAGGCCCGCTAACCTAATAACATGCTCGACACGACTCCGTCTCCCGCAAATGGGCCGTAGCCTCGCAAGGGTTATCAACACACACATGTCCGTGGCAATATAAAAGAACACACTGAACATATAAAGAATTCCATATCTTACATATATCCATATGAAATGTACATATTCAGTTCCGAACTAAGTCATAGTACATGGTACAACAGCTTGGACAAACGCCCAAGGCTTAACAAGAAGAAATATTACTCTGCTGGTGGTGTAGGCCCGAGTCTGCTACGGTGCGGTCCTGAACTAGAAGAGGGACAAGAACCCTCCTGCTCTCCTTCACCTGGAAGAAGAAGGGGTGACCCTCACAAGTCACTGGCTCAGTAGGGAAACTCCCCAAAAGTCGAGAGAACATGTAGAACAATTATAGTAAGCATGGCTTATAAAACAATTAAAGAATAACTCAGCCTACACATCATACTAAATCTATAAATAAATAAATGGCAAACCACAAACACATGTACAAGCTAAAGAATGGCAGCCGTGTCACATCTAATAAAATCTATTTATCAAAAATGACAGATATTAGGCACAAAAAATAAAACTAGTGTCTATTCATTTACAGTAAATTTAGCGGAAGCATTATAACATAAGACTCCTCAATACAGTCTAGGTGAGGAGTAAGAAATAGTAACTTATTTTATTACAATCCAGGGTTCAACTCTAAAGAAAACAAAACAGCTGGCTTCTTGAGGTCGGAAGTTCTCTCAGCACACCATTCCCTTAAGCTTCACCCCCATCTGATCACCTGAAAATGTAGGATGTGTGAGCTAACTAGCTCAGTAGGATTCAAATCCTCAAATCATAAGGATTAAAATATATGATGATCAAGGAAAAAGACTGACTGAGATCACGGAAGAACAAATAAACATCTTAGCATGACAGTGGATTTGAAACAACTGTACTGAAACATAGAACATGCTCAGGGATTCACAATAAAACTCATAATCTGGTTCATATATACATTCACAGAGAAAGATAACATGATGACCATAATCAAGCTGTATTGATGCAATGCCAAGCATCCTGGTGTCCTTTATCATTCTGTACGACCGTAAATGAATTCGTGTGTTCCTCCCAGGAATGGACCAGCCCTATTTGCACAGGCATATTAATCAAGTGGGGTCCAGAGACCCAATAATGTCATCACTAGTTATTCACAATCAATTGTGGTACTCAAGTATTTACAACTCTCATGAAATCAAAGTATATGAATTCAGGTTACTGAACATAGGGAATTGTAATCAACTAGACATTACTTGTACTGGAAGACTTCAAGAGTAATCCAAGGAAGGGTATAGAAAACAATTAGAGTGGTCTTCTTAGTGACACAATGTTAAACACCTATAAGAATGGAGATGGTAACTTCTGGACAATAGTAAGAAGTATTAGCAAGAGATTAGGCAAGAAAAGGTATTGGAACACTGACAAAATAGTGGTTGTCAACAGCCAGAAGGTGGCTGTCGACAGGAGCTGGTATCCAGTAGTATATTTTTTGTTTTGGACAGTGCCTGTCGATAGGCATGGTCTATCTGTCGACAGGTCAGTGCATCTGTCGACAGACAGGTACCATCTGTCGACAGCCACTGTTGTTTCCAGTAGTCTGGAGTTCTAGAAGCCAAGGGTCTGTCGACAGGTGTTTCTTGTCTGTCGACAGTCGCCAGCTCCACTTCCAGAAATGACTCTATAGCCATTCTAAAAACTTTAACCATGAACTTGTGGATCAAACATGGACAAAATCAAATGGAAAGACTTGTTCTAGCTCTCTCCTCAATGGACTTACAAGTTGAACAAGATAAGGCATGGGTCTACACCCTACACATGTTAAGCTAGAAACTTAACATAACATGATACTGGGAGAATAACTCCTATAACAAAAGTTATGAAAGAGAACTTCTTCATGGTAGACACATAATTCCAGAGGTGTTTAGGAGTCAAACAAAAGTCTAAGATACAAACATCTAAAAGAAGAAGTTTCACTGTTCTAAAGATGTTGGTGGATTCAAAACAAAGGATTAAGAGCTCAAACACCTGAACAAGAGACTTCATAGTATGTATAAAGGTTAAGAATGAAGAGGGAAGGAAAGGAATCCTACTAGAAGATTCCTACAGATACACATGTAATCACATTTACAGAAGATGAATACTTAGCTCTAAAGATACTTATGAAATCAAAACTAGTGTGTGAGAACTTAAAAACTTAACAAGAAATTCCTTAGCAGTGTAGTAGACAGGAGTGAGGAAGGAGAAAATGAATCCTACTAGAATACAAGTAATACAACAAAGATTCTTCTTCTTACAATGTAAAATGTCTACAGCAACAGAGGAAGAAACAGAGAACTGCAGGTGCAGCAACTTCAGTAGACTTCGTTGTACAAATGGCAGCAACAGGGAAAACACGGCAGCACCTACGGTAGGAACTACTCCAGTAGCTCCACAGCACAACTCCAGCAGCAAGGAGCAGAAGGAAACAAGAACAAGAAGTGGAAAGTTTGCACAATGGGGCCAGGGGATGTTTTTATACCCTAGCGCCTTCCATGCACAATGACACCTCTTACGTATAAGTGTAATAGTAAAAACCATTTGGTTTTTATTGTACACATGTCTCATGCAAACCCATCTAGCACTTACACATAAACCACCAACGTGTAAGGTGTTACCTACTGATGAATGGGCTTACGTAGCCCATGTTGTGTAAGCAGGAATAATCCTAAAAATCCTTACAGTAAATGGCCCATAAATCAGCGGCCCAATAATCAATCTCATTAATATATTCAATGATGTCCATTGGTGTCAACATTTCAACCATAGACTAAAGGAATGTTTTACAAATCTGATGATTTTAGTTTAATTTTTAGAATTTATTTTCATCAAGTGAAAATTGCCAGAAAATAGTTGTGTCGGCTTATTCTTGAAATCGAACGTCAACAAATCCGGAATTTACATTTTTGATATCACCATAATTTTCTGCAAATTATGGGTTTTCAAATTTCATTTTGTTACAGAATTCGGTGTCGCCCTGTCGGAGTGCCACCTCTGAGTATGACTATGGGTAAGGTTATAACACCAATTAATCCCAAATTTTAATTACTTCCATCTCATAATATAATTAAGTTTAATAGCCACATTTTCAATATTTTTCTAAAATACAATTTTCCCGGATTGTTAAACGCCGCACAAGAGTCATGAGAACTGGTTTGCGACGCCAGCCACAGACCCAGACAACAACACAAGACCACCTCTCAGTCTCGCAGCCACGGACGAAAGGTCCAACTACCGCTACACCGCAACAAGGCCAAGAAAACTTTGGAGACAACAAACACCACTCCTGCAGACCACATAGCTGGAGGCCCAAGCCTGGCACCTTTAGGGACTCCGGCCCGAGCTCCCTAAAGTGAGGCATTGGAAAATAGGACTAGCTGGGGACCAGTACGTCAACTGGTGTCCGTCCCCCAACCACGAGAGCGCTACAAGTGACCGCACACCCACAAAAACAAGTCGCTGCCCACTGCCATCTTGCCCTCAGTCGGATGTACAACTCAAACTCAGGAGTGAGGGTTTCCAAGAAGACAACACAAACCTTGATGGTACACACGTACCGGGACAAACCCTGAGCACCCGATGCTGGGAACCTGACTTGAGAGGTAACCACGGAAAGGCGTGAACAACCCAACTCGCTATGTACACACAACCTAGCAAAACCCATCGTTTCCGATCACGACAAAAGCCAAACAATCCCATTCACACTCTGTATTGCTTAAGCAACACAACCTAGGCAATGTACCACAGAAAACGATAGACTGGCCATAGAACCCAGAGCTCAGGTGGTCATATTCTGAATCGTGACCAACACAGTGGACGCATATTGAAGCTTGAATTGCGACAGGACCACCTGTCTCCATTAAGTCTAAATCGCGACGGGACAGGTAGTCGCGTTCTCAAAACGTGACGACTTGTTCCATCACCATTCAGACAGCAGAAACTATCTTCCACCTTCATTCCGGAAATCACACTAAATGCCAAACATGCTGATAAAGCAGGAGATAACTGTTAGGTAGAACCTTAAGCATGCTTCCTATCAGTTACATGATTTTCAAACCAAATTCCACAAACCCTAGTCTACACATGCCATACAAGCTAAAACAAGGGAAAGTTCCCTACCAACACGTGAAACGAAACGCTGACGCCGCCCTGGAGTTCACCGCTCTCAGAAGCACCTCCTTGCACTAGAACCACGCCAAACGGACAATAAAATGTTGCCCAATTAGGTAGCCCAGAGGGGGGGTGAATGGGTCTTAAAAATTTATCAGCTATTACCTATTCACTAAAAATGTTCACAGAGAAATACACTTCGATGGATGTAGTTATAGTTAGGAATAATCAACAATCACACAGAGAGCAATCACACCAACACAAGAATTATCCTGGTTCAGATTCCTCTCTTTGGAGTCCTACGTCCAGTCCCTGAGCAATATCTCAGGATTTCATACCAAGGGTACTGTCCCCCTTAAGGACCTTACACCCAGCCGCAGCTGGTCTTCCTTCACAAGAAGGGAAATGCAAAACCCTG
>JACBKR010005792.1:0-16285 GCA_014218235.1 Colocasia esculenta | reverse complement strand
CCACCTAAAAATCCTTGTGCATTTGTCTTCTGTGGTTTGACTGATTCATCCGCTAGATGCTTGCATAGGATTCGTTTTAATTCACTTAATCAACTTGGTTCACATCTAAGTTTTTCAACCCACTCAAATCTAATCAGATTTGTAGCTTTTCACTGATAACATTGCCTCTGATTCTAAATAGTTTTCAAATTATTTAGCTTCCGCAAAAGTGGCTAAGATCTATTCATCCCCCCCCTTTCTAGATCTTTTCCACACATTTATTTCGATCCTTCATAACACATTGCCCCCGTGCGGCCACTGACAATCATACATATTTTCACACACACAAGTATGATATGATGACTAATCAAACACGAACTGATGTATGCCAACATCCACGATATCCTTATCACCCCCGCACGGCCACTGATGAATTTGGGCACTCCCCCCAGGACTGAACCAGCCCTTATTTGCCAGGCATAAAAATCATGTGGGGTCCAAGGACCCAATAAATGTCATCATCATTAGTTTATCACGTCTCACAGGGTGTTCAAGCCTTTGAACTCTCAAGACATCAGGTTATATGAACTCAGTTACCGAAGACAGAAAATGGACCCAACGGAGTACCATTCGTAGTTGACGATTTCAAGGATAATTCAATGGTGAGTAAGGTATCCCAAGTGGGTGATCTTTACAGTAGAATAACAGTAAATATCAAAGTAAATAAGAGGGTAACTTGGTAGGCTATTAGGATGAACTTTTAGTAAGGATTCACACATGAAAAAGTGCTGGAATTCGAATCAGGATTGTAGCTGTCGACAGCCAGGAAGGGGCTGTCGACAGTTAGCAGCAGACAGAGCTCAGGCTTTCTGGTTCTGTGGTTATCTGTCGACAGCTAGCTACAGTCCTGAAATCTGAAGCTCAGGAAGACATGCGCCTGTCGACAGCTTTGGGCTGGCTGTTGACTAGTAGCAGCAGAACTTCCAATAAGGACTTTAAATCTATCCTAAACACCCTAATTTTTGAACCTATGAACCAAGGCATGTTTTATATCAATTAAAAGAGTCAAATTGTAGTTCTCACAGTGGTTTATAAGCTAAACAAACGGGATGAAACAAGAGACTTATAATTCAAACTTGGCTAGCTAGAAACTACATAGTGTAGTACTTGATAACGATGGTTTATTGGAAAATTCTTACAAGATTAACACTAAATCACAAAGTGTTTCATGGATCTAAATCAAGACTTGAAGTATCAACCATCTAAATAGAAATTGTCACACTGTTCCAAGGATATTTAGACTTCTAATAGAATCCTATATCATGAACATAGATCAAGGGTGAAAGAAGAACAACAATTCTTGATCTCACAGTGAAACAAAGATCTTCTTCTCCCTAACATAAAGGTGTTTATCACAACTAAAGGTAGAACAGGGAAGTTACAAGTATAGCAACCGGATAACTCGGTCAAAGTTCCTCATCATGTACAGAGGACAGAATTCAGCGAAATGGAGATGAATCCTATTCACAGGTGGCTAGAAGTTTAGAAAATGGAGTAGTGGAACATGGCTCATCTAGACAATACCTGCTTGCAACTAGCAGGGAGACTTCTACAAGCACTTGCTAAAACATGTTTACAGGAATTGAACATGTAGTTCTAAAGATAGTTTACAATATTAGAGGTAAATAGTTCCATGGTTATACCTCTAGACATGAGGTTCTTTGGCAAGAATAGGAGACAAGATTAAGGAAAAAGGAAGAGAGAATGAATCCTACCTATTTTGATTAGTACAAATCCTTTCCTAGCATTGAATTCCCCCAAGAACACAACGTGTAGCAGATGAAGAAGTAACCACAAACAGGGAAAGAAACAGGTGAAGGTTGTTGTCGTTGTTGCAACCACCTCCAAAGTCTGCTTCACAGCCACACCTTGCAGCAGCTCCAATAACGGCTCGAGCAAGTACCCAAGGTGCACAAAAGTAGAACTATCACTCATCAACTACTCTCCCAGTATGAGATCTTGCAGTCATAGTTGCAGCATAGTAGGGGAAAGAGTTGGAAAGGTGGGTACGCAGCCTGATGGGAGTTATTTATAACCCAATGGCTTTGCCATGCACAATGGCACGTTAGCCGACCAGGTGTTGGGAGTAAACCCCCATTTCACCACCCTCAAACCCTAGCACATGCACATTCTACAAGTTACACCTGGTAACTATCGTGTTACCATTTCCCTCAAGTGTGCTGGCCTTGCCAAGGCTGCACACGTAAGTGCCCAAAAATTCCCAAAAAAGTGGCCACCATAATTGGCCTAAAATTCAGCTGGCCCAATAAACCCTATGTAAACATGTCTAAATGGTATCCATTTGTCTTAAAATTTCAACCATAAGCTATTGTGATAGTTTTACAAATTATGGTGATTTTTATTTAATTTTTAGATTTTATTTTACACTTGGTGAAAAATCACCCGAAAAATAGTCGCGTTGACTTAATCCCGAAATCCGTATATCGAAAAATTCAGATATTTATATTTCTGAGATCTCCAAATTTTTCTGAAAAATATGGTGTTCTCGAATTTTTATTCTGTTATAGTTTTTCAGTGTCGCCCTGTGGAAGCGCACACGTCCGAGTGCGACACTGGAGAACGTTCATTAATACTAAACAATCCTAAACATCAATTAATTCAATTTAAGAATAATGGTTAAGTCTAATAACCTTAATTTTCAAGTTTCTCAACTAATAAAAAAATTTCGGGGTGTTACAGGACCTGGGCGTCGCGTTACCAACGCTAACGCGACATCCACCTGCGTCGCGATCTGGAACAGTCAGCCAGTCATCCACCCAATCGACGTGCATGCAAAAACTAACAGCAAGATCACGACGGCCAACCATGTTGCGTTATACTTGCACTTCAACACGTGGTGCAGCTGTCCCGACAACAAGATGACAATGAGACAGTCTGCTGTCAGGGTCCTGTCGTGACAGGGGCGGCCGACACGTTCCCAACCAGAATGCGACGGTCACCTATGTCACCTTCAGAACGCGACGGGTCGCTATGTCACAACCACAGTCGGGAGGGCTAACCCCTAAAGTTAACTGGATGTTACAGGTATGGTGTTCTCCAATCAGAGTGTTTATAAATCAATCAGAATGAGAAATAAACATTTGTTCACCAATCGGAAGGAAATTGAACCTTTGTTCACTAATTGAAACAGTTTAAACAACAATCAATATAATACTGAACCTTTGTTAAGTAATCAGAATGTTCATAACATCAACCAGTAAGATATTGAACCTTTGTTTAGTAATTGGAACAATTTAAACACCAATCGAAAGAACACTTGTTCTCCAATTGATAGAAACTTTGTTTTCCAATCGGAAGAACACTTAAACATCAATCGATAGAAAACTTTTGTTCTCCAATCGGAAGAACACTTAAATGTCAATCGATATAAACTTTATTCTCCAATTGATAGAACACTTGTTCTTCAATCGGTAGAACACTTGTTCTCCAATCGATATAAGATTTCTTTTCTAATCAATAGAAACTTCTTTTTGTTCTCTAATCAGTAGAAACCCTCTTCAATAATTGATGTAGCACTTTACTCTCTAATCGATACACATTGAACTATAATTGATATAGACTTTTAATGCATTTGTTTTTATAGTGACAGAAATTATCTTATTTCTTATACATAAATACCTTAAATTTATTATTAATTATTCATATATCATGAGTTTTATTTATCAACAAAATATAGGGATAAATATATGTGAGGGGTTCAACATCTTGGAAAAATTGGAGATTGAGGATTCATACTAGATAGAGCTTGTTGGATCTGAGAGGGTGTCGATTGACCTATGAAGGTCGGGGTGGCTCTTTCAGAGGAAGCTCGACTTCTCCTTCACGCCTTCCTCAAGGAGCATGAGGACATCTTCACCTAATTGGAGGACGAGCTACCTAATGTGGACCCCTCAACTCAGCCTATCAAGCAAAAGAAGAGGAACCTTGGCAGAGAGCAATAAGAGGCCATTTATGAGCAATTTCAGGTAGCTTTATGCTCTTTTGAGATGTATAGTAGCCGACATAGGCTCACCAACATCATCCTCATTATGAAGGCATATGGCAAGTGGAGGATGTGTGTAGATTTTACCGTCCTTAATAAGGCCTGCTCAAAAGATATCTATCCTCTACCTCAATCGATTAGTTGGTCGACGCCACCTCAAGACAAGAGGTGTTGAGCTTTGTTGATGTCTACTACAACTACCATTAGATCAGAATGCATCTAACTAATGAGAAGAAGATGACCTTCATCACCAACCTTGGAGTTCACTGCTACACTAGGATGTCGTTTTGGTTGAAGATTGCTAGGGCGACCTACCAATGCCTAGTCAACAAGATGTTCATGGCTCAACTCAGTAAAAACAAGGAGGTATATGGTAGTTATTAGTGTCTTGCAAGCCAATTCACTTTAGTAATGACATTTTTAATCTTATACTAATATCTTTTAATAATAATATTAATGACATTTTTTCACTCTATATTACATGCATAAGATGATGTTTATATATTGTGATGTCTATGGATCTGTGCAATGAGGATTAGGATCATGATGAGATCATGATAATGAGACCTATCCTCTTTAAACACATATATTAAATATTCATAGTCATATGTTACTCAAGAAGGATATCGAAATAACCAGATAGACCAGTGTGTTGTATACCCGTCCATATGATGAAGGCAGTTGGTTTCATAGCTGCTTGTGTGGAGACATTGGAGATATAGTGTAGATGCTAATTGGAGAATGCATTTGTTGAATGATCCGCTCTTAGAATGTTGTATGGTTGATAATACCTGATTTTCAGACAATGATTTTATGGTCCCAATTGTATATATGGTCCTTATACTTGAGACACCAAAGATGCCTTGCTTGAGTAATCTATTCTTTGATACCGAACTAATAAGTCTATAAGTTTCAGATCTAATATAGCTAGTTATTGGGAACTGTAGCTAACTTTACGAAGGCAATTGTATGTCAATAAAGGATCATCCACTCTCGATATCATGAGAGGAATATCCCATGTGATCTTACTCAGATAAATCCCTAACCAAGATCAATCGGATTGAAAGAGAAGGAGTTTTTCGGGAGAATTTGATAAGGACTTGGTAGGATTTTGCATAGGCCTGACAACACTATGCCTTATATATGGTCTTTAGGATATTGGATGGATGAAAGACTAAAGGTCTACGATAATGTGGATAGATAGGTCCAATGGATTTGATCCCCCTGTATAGTCTGGGGACTATAGCATAGCAACTTGGTATGTCTATAGTTGATGAGTTGAGTGAATCATTATGAAGAGGGCACACACATAAGATGTGATGACGCAATGATAGAGGACTAAATAAGAGTTATTTAATATGCTCTTCTCTGAACCAGAATGAGGACAAGATAGTTTGTCACCATGATGGTCCTGACGACAGAATGATTGTCGCCAAGAGGGTCCTAGCGATAGCATTGATTGTCGCTAGGATGTCCTAACTGTAGGATCAAGTGATTAGGTGAAATAGATCTAGAAGGGGGGGGGGGGTTGAATGGATCTGTGCCAATTCTTGCGGAAGCTTAATAAAATTAAAACTACTTTGACTCAGAGATCTAATCACAAAAACAATTTTCAGATCTGAAGTGTGAGTGTGTAAGAGGAGGTGTGAGACAATTAGGCAATTAGTGTGAAACCACAATCCTATGCAATCATCTAGCGCAGATCAACAATTCAAACCATTGCACATAGGATTTTTAGGTGGTTCAGAAATCACACCTGTGATCCCTACGTCCACCCCTCACACAGTGAGGACACACTACTCAAAATTGAGTACAACTCACAGTGGAGCACAACGACTCCCACACACTTGAGTTAGACAACTCACACACAAATTCTAGAGCACAACCGCTCCAGAAACTGAGCACACTTGCTCAAACACACACTGAGTGTTCAACTCACCAAAACTGAGCTCAATGGCTCACAAAACACAAGCTAGATCTAGACTAACATAAATCAGATCCTCTAGCAATGATCTGATCCAGGCAAATTCATTCACAGACACTTGTGCAACACTTCATGCACAAATCTCATGGATGAATCAAAAGAACAACTTCTGAATTGTAAGAAATAGATACAGTATTTGTGTTCTTCGATGAAGATTCCTTGCAAAAGGTTGAATTGAAGAAACTAGGTGGTGCCCTTAATCACTTGGCGATGCTCTGCTCCAATGGCCTCTGATTCACCAGAAATTATCTTCAATTGCTTGCTTCTGCTAGATCTGCTCCTTTGAGAAGTGCTCCAACTCCTTCTTTGAGCTCTCCTTCACTCCCTCGTGCTTTCCAAGGATGTAGATGGATCACCACAGCAACGAGAAGAGCAGGAGCGGGAGATTCCTCCTTTTGCCGCCAAAAGCTTTTGCTAGAATCTTCTTGAGGTCTCCTGTGTCTGGGGGCCAACAATTGGGGTATATATAGCCCCATAAGTCCAATTGTACCCTTGGGGTGCGTGGGCACACGATCCAAGGCAACTTCCCTTGAACCCCAAGTAGCCACGTGTCCTGAGAAAACAAATGTTGAGACTTCAGCCGGAGTGTGTCGACACCCTGTCCCAGGCAGGCAAAATGATCTCCTGGAAGCTGGGACTAGTGTCGACACCACCATTGAGTGTGTCAACACAACTTGACCCTGTCTTCAAAGATAGCTTCTGGGACAGTGATCCAGTGTCGACACCACCAAGGGATGTGTCGACACCATTGTAATCACGGGGATTGTGCCCCTCCTCAACACAACATGTACTAAAACTAGTAGTATAGAAAGTAGGAATGTGATCGCCACCTAGAACATTGCCTAATGAGAGAAATATATGGACTAACTATTCTAGGAAAGGGATGAAGAGAATGGAGGAATACCTAATGTCGAGGCCGTCAAGGTTGCCGCGACCATGCTGATAATGCGTCAGTTATGGTTGACACGTCTCTTGTCACGTCGCCCTCCTCCGTTGCGTTCTCTTCTTTGCGAGAGATGATGAGTAGGACCTTCTTCGTCCTCCGGCGCGGCAGAGGATGAGAGCTCCTCGTGGGATGTCGCTTGTGTGCTGCCAATCAAAGAGAAAACAACAAAAAGCCTATTAGAACATGATAAGTGTAGTATTTATTCTAAAATGAGAGGAAATGGGGAATCCTGGTAGGAACGCACCTGGGGTGGTTTTAAACCCCTTGGGTGTGTGAAAAACGTGGGCATGTGGTGAGTGTGTTCTAACTAGAAACAACCTAAAATGCATGTAGAAATGAAGTGGAAGAGAGGGGAGAAGATGGTCCATTAGGGAGACTCCCTGGCGTGGATGCAGTCCCAATGAGTGTGCAAAAGCTTCAGGAGGTAGCAGGAGTCGTCCTCCTTCTCACATTCCGTGCTCCATAAATGGTGAATGAGGGGGTTTTGGTGGAGGGGAATGTGAAGGAAATGGTGGAAATAGGTGGCTGCGAGGCTAAGTGTTGGTGAGAGGAGATTTCGGTAGCCCTTCGGGGTAAAAATGGGGCTCCCTTGTCCATGAGGGATACCTTGCTATATAGACCCTTGAGAGAGAATATCCCATTATAGTGAAAAATAAATCAAATGAGAGATAAATCCCATTAAAAATTCGTATGGGGGAGTCCTTGGGGTCCTCAAGAGAGTCCCTAGGGCCCAAATCTCGCCCAAGGGGTTGAGATATTCCCTAGGGATAAAGATAAACCCATGGGAGGATAAATAGGAGCTGGTTGCGGAGGCCTGCATGCGCAGCTACTGTCGCGGCATATCGTAGGGCCGCGACCTTGGAGACGCGACGGGCGGTGTGCGCGACAGTAAGCCCACATGCGAGTATGCATGGACTGTTGCGGAGGCTTGCAGGGACGCAACCTGAGACGCGGCGCTACGATGCGTCGCGACTTAAAATCGAATAATTGTGAATTATCAACCAACCACATGAAAGGATAAGAGTTATAATCGCCAAGGACTCTCTCAAATTGATAATGGGCGAGATTTCAAGGCAATTTAAATTGTTAATGGGCTCAAAACAAGGCTAATGATGGGCTCAAGTGAGTGACCAACTAGGGGCCTACTAAGGTGACAAGAAATGTGGTTCAATCATTAGCTAGAAAGGGTGTCTACAACCATCATGACAAAACTTATAGCCCTGAGAATTTAACACATAAGCCATTAGTACAAGGTATTATCATCAAAGTATGAAATGTAAAATGTTCAAGACATGTTGTTTGGGCATTATTATTATATAAATGAGGCATGTACCATGTTCAACCCAACAAGCACAAAATCACAAAGTGTCATCATCAAAACTAGGAGAGAGGGATATTAAAACCACACACAACCCAACAATCTCCCCCTTTTTGATGATGCAACATTGAATCAACATGAAAATTTGATTTTCTTAAAAATGTGATTTTAAGCCATTCTTTCACAAAATCCCAAGCACACATAATGTATGACAATGAAATTCAACATCTTCATTTACTTCATCAGTTGTCATTGAAAGAGAATTTCTATACAATATGACAGTTGTCACAACCAAAATAAAATGTTACTAACAAGCATCCCTTTTCAAAATGAACCATACAAAATATGACAATCACATCAAAAGTTTTGCTAACAAGCATCCCTTTCACAACATGAATCAACCCATGAACCAACCCTTCTCATCCTTTGACATCATCAAAACAATAAAATCCATCAAGAGGATGGAGGTGGAGGAGGGAGAGGGAGTAAAATAGACTCTATAGACTGCATTCTGGCGTCCAAAGTAGAAAAGTTTGTCCTTAACTGAGTTTGCATGGTGGACAAACGAGTATGCAACAGTTCTCATTCGTTGATGATTATCATGAATGTGCTCTTGAAGTGTACTGAGATTAGCTAGAACTTGAGATGAGGTTAAAGATGAGCTTGGCACATTGCTTGACGGTTGGATATTCCGGAGCTCACCCTTGAGTTCTGTCATCTCCTCATCAATGTGAGCTAAGGATGCCTTCATTCTATCCATATCATCAACTAAGTGAGCAAACGATAGTCGAGTCTTAGACACAACTGAGACAGTCTCTGACTGTTGAAAAGATCTCGCTGAGTGTTAGCTAAAATTCCTTGGAGAACTGCTTCAAGCTGGTCTTGAAGTTCTTTCAGTTGGACACAACATCTCCCAAGGTGCCAATAAGTTTGTTGAGTATGAGTTGCATGTTCTGCCATCTCTTCTATCTAATGAACTGACCATTAACTGTACTTTCCAACCTTTGAATTCGAAGCTCAAATCTCTCGGCCAGTTGTTGGATAGAAGAATTGAAAGGCAAATTTCTCTTCAAGAAAACTATACAACTCTGGAGGAACATAAGGTCCACCAGTAGAAGTGGATGCTGAACCAGGAAATTGGTGAAAGAAGGATGGAGAATCTAAATCATGAGGTAAAGGTGAGGAACCATGAAGTGTAGGTGAATTGTGTGTATCCTGTGGAACTTGGACCTCAACCTCAGATGGGTGCTGAACATATTGATCAAGCTGTGGTGACTGAACATCAGAAGGAGGTGCCTCTCCTTCAGGTGCAGTAGGTGGCTCAACAATTGGCCCTCGACAATTTGAGCACCCTCAATCCAAAAGCCCATAAATTTTTGCAAATGTTTCAAACAATAAATATTGTTCTGTGGAATAGATTGAACTTTTTCATTTGTAAAAGAAACATCAAAATGTTTGAACACAACAGTGAGATGAGAAGCATATGGCAATGACCTATGAAGGTCCTTTCTGGTTGTTTCAGATAAAATTTGTGTCATGATAGGATGCAGATTGACTTTGATATCCTTCTTCATGCAATACATGACAAACCTCTGAATATCTATGAGCCTGTCCCATCCACCACCTTGTGGTGTGATAATTGTAGTGAGAATGTGATGAATTAACTGAAGGACAGGTGGAAAAGTGTTTGTATTGAACTTAGTGACATAGGTTTGCCTAAAGTCTGTTTGATCATGAGGGAGACCATTAACAGGGTGTATGCTTCATGCAAATCAAATTCAAATTCATGGTAATCTTCCCCTTCACCAGGAATCTTGAAAAGTGTAGAAGCCAGCTCAGTTGATAAGAGAATAGAAACCCTTTCACTTCAGATTGAAAACCCTCTGGTACATCAGTCAAATTCATGTAAAATTCTTGCACCAGCCTAGGGTAGAAAGTGCGAAATTCAGAAATAAAGTGCAGCCAGCCTTGAAACTTGCAAAAGTTGATGAAATCAGGAAATGCACTGGCAAAGTCCTCATCTTGCAAATCAACTGCTCGGGGCTTAAGAATGGGTTTTCCTTCAAAGACTATCTTGGAAGGTGTAGCTTCAGAGGGATTAGAAAAACCAGATGAGGTGGAGGAAGATTCCCCTGAACCGGAGGCACTTGTTTCAGAAGAACTAGAGAGAAGCTTCCTCCGGGGATGATGAGGCACTTTGGGGGATTTGCCACGACCAGAGGATGGCAACCTACCTCGCTTGGAGGGAGTTGCAGAGGGGGAAGACGCATCCAGTTGCTACGTCGGATCATGGCGACGCTTGCTCCTACGTTCGGTTGGGGGCTCTTCAATCACAACCCCACGAGCAGTAGCCCTAGACCTCACGCCCCTCCTTAGTGTCTGCTTGGGAGGCATCACAGCAAGCAGAGAAGAGAGGAAGGTGATGTGGAAGAGGAGGAGATGGCGGGAACAAGAGAGAAATCTCATGTTTCGTTTGAGATGAAAAGAGGCGGCGGGTCGACCTGCAAATGAGGGCATAGAAAAAGACTTTACGCAAGAGATGAAGAGGTAAGATGAGCCGTCGGTGCTCCTTACCCTAAACAGTGACTGATAAAAAAAATAAAAAAAAATTCGCTGGAGAAGCAATGGTGTCGACACATAAGGGGACTGTGTCGACCTGACCAGTGATGGTGTGGACATATGAAGAGGACTGCGTCGACCTGACTGGGCAAAAAAGGATGATATGATCAGGAAAAACTGGGATGGGGTCTTTATGATAATGAAAGAGGTATGAAATCAACTTGTCAAGGATTTTTAATATGTTGAAGAATCATTTGTCATTTCTTAACAAAAACTCATTGTTAATCCAAGGGTTAAACAACAACTTACAAGATATGTTCATTGATTATAATGAAACACTGAAATGACATTTTTGAATGATATAGGACATTCAATATAGTCAATGGCAATCTTTCATATTCTTCTGATCCAAGGTAATGAGAATTTGTTTTTGAATGAAGTCAATTGTGATGAAGTAAAACAGTCTTAATTATCGGATTTGGGGTAAGGTTGTATGTTTTGTGACTGATTTTTTTGTGACATTTATTTTTAATCAAACTTTCAAATGTATTAAATCTTGTTCACACAAGAACTAATACTTTTTACACACCATAGTCCCTAGTTACTAAAGATTTACCCATTATTCAGTTTCAAAGGGCAAATGATAACCTTTTGACATGAAAATACGTTTATGAGACGCCAATATTTCTAGTTACTCAGTTATCATCAATATTGTAAGATTTTTTTTTTTACTTTGTTTGACCCTTTGAATAGAGATAGCAACAAAAACGCTTCATGACATACATGACACTTCATTCTTTATGAAGGTTTGTAGTTTCTCAGCATTAGTGCCATTGCTCTGTTGAAAGAAAGATGGAAAGTAATGAAATAAAAAAAAATTCAACCTTCTCCCTCATCAGTTGAAAAAGAGATGTCTAAATTCAATGCACAAGAGATCTTCATGTCTTTAAAGAAATTAGATTACTTTAGGAGTTCAGAATATAATTGAAGATTGAGTGTAAAAATGTAATAAAGCAGTCAAAAAGTCATTCTGTGGTTCTTTTGATAAGATTAATGAACATCTCATGAATATGAATTGTATCAACATAATGAATTAATTCTGAGTTTATGTAAGAAAAGAAGTATGAATCTTTAGCTCCCCTGAGTTGTTGATTCCAGAAGTCTTTCATTAAGATAAAGAGAATCAAAAGATTTGAATGAAAAAATTAAGATGAGCAGAAATGTTTTTGTTGAAGGACAGGACTCCCCCTCAACAATTACATACAAGACTCTCGATATTTGGCGGAGACATATACTCACGCATAGTGAAAGTGTCAAGACAAGCCTGACTTGTCTTTCTTCAAATCACTATTTGATATACGAAGAATGCCAATGCAATGTGAGAGTGAGGAACTTATTTGCAAGAGTGAAGAGTGTTGTAAATGCAAAAGTAGATAGAAGAATGCAAGAAATATTTACAGCATGAAGAATTTACTCCCCCTCAGAATGTGCCCTAACAAAGACACACAACACTCAACCCAATGATGGAGAGGTCAAGAAGAATGTGGACATTTGCATAATCTAAGCTCTCTTCTTAAAGATGAGAATCTATTTTCTGGAAGAGGCTTAGTGAAAATATCAACAATTTGATTTTCAGTTTCAATGAAATGAAGTTCAAGAGATTTCTTAGCAACCTCATCCCTCAAGAAATGATGCCTAATATCAATGTGTTTTGTGCGTGAATGCTGAATTGGTTTTTAGACAAATTAATAGCACTAGTGTTGTCACATAAAATGGGAATGCATCCTAACTTATGATTATAGTCTAGGAGCTGGTGTTTCACCCAAAGAATTTGGGTGCCACAACAGCCAGCCGCAACATACTCAGCCTCTGTAGTGGATAGAGCAACTGAGTGTTGCTTTTTGGAAGCCCAAGAAATCAAGCATCACCTAGATATAAGCACAAGCCACTAGTACTTTTTCTATCAAGCTTACAACCCACATAATCAGCATCACAATAAGCAATCAAATCAATTTACAACCAGCAGGATACCAAATGCCAAGTTCACATGTTCCAACAAGATATTAAAAATTCTTTTGACAGCTAACATGTGACTTTATTTAGGATTAGCTTGAAACCTTGCACACAAACACACACTAAATTGAATATCAGGTCTAGAAGTAGTGAGATAAAGTAGAGATCCAATCATACTTTGTAAGTCTTTGGGTCTACTAACTTACTAAGTGAGTCTTCTTCTAGTTTTACATTTACTGCAATTGGTGTGCTTGAGTGCTTGAGGTCTGAAAGTCAAACCTTTTCAGGAGTTCTTTGACGTACTTTGTTTGACTTATAAAGATCCCTTCACTGGTTTGGTTAACCTGCAATCCCAAAAAGAATTGTAAATTACCCATTAAGCTCTTGTCAAATTCAGTTTTCATTTGGTTAGCAAATTCAGTGCACAAATCTTTATTTGTGGATCCAAAAATTATGTCATCAACATAAATTTGGACAATAATTATTTGTTTACTTACTATTTTTGTAAACAAGGTTTGATCAACATTACCTCGAGTGTATCCCTTATCCAATAAAAATGAACTCAAACGGTCATACCAAGCTCTTGGAGCTTGCTTGAGACCATAAAGAGCCTTATGAAGTTTGAAAACATGATCAGGAAATTTTTCATTTTCAAAACCTGGAGGTTGTTCTACAAAAACATTTTCTTTGATGTAACCATTTAAAAAGGCACTCTTTACATCCATTTGATAAACTTTGAATTTCAATGAAGATGCAAAGGCAAGAAATATTCTCACAGCTTCTAGTCTAGCTACAGGGGCATATGACTCTTCAAAATCAATGCCAAACTCTTGATTGTACCCCTTGGCAACTAGTCTAGCTTTATTCCTAACAACTTGTCCATTTTCATTCAATTTATTTCTAAATACCCATCTAGTGCCAATAACAGATTGGTCACTAGGTCTAGGTACTAATGCCCACACTTGATTTCTGTCAAATTGATGATGTTCATCATGCATTGCATTGATCCAATCTTCACTCATTAGAGCTTCATCAATTGACTTGGGTTCAATTTGAGAAATTAGTGCTAGTGGGTCTTCATTTATTGCATTCAAAAAAGATGATCTAGTTCTAACTCTATCATGTACATTGCCAACTACATTCTCAATTGGATGATCTCTCAAAAATCTATTTCAAGAATTACCTCTTGAGATGCATTCAAGTCTGGAACAATATTATCTGATCCACTTGTGGTAGGTGAATGGTTGTCCAGACTTTCAAGTGAGTCTTATTTTCCTCAATAGTGGTGAAGACTCAACAATGAAATCATCCTCTTCTTATTTTGAGGAACCCTACAAGATGTAGAATCATCAGTTGAAAATGAGTTTTCATCAAAGACTACATGTGGAGATTCTTCCACAGTTTTATTTTTGAGAATGTACACTCTAAAAGCTCTAGAGATTCTGAATAACCAAGGAAGATGGCTTCATGACTTTTGGCATCAAATTTATCAAGATTTTCCTTATTGTTATTATGTACAAAGTATTTGCAACCAAAAACTTTAAAGTAAGATAAAGTTGGCTTTTTGTTTTTCAACAGTTCATAGGGGGTTTTCTGATTTTTGGTTTGACCAATGCTCTATTTAGAATGTGATTTGCTGTGATTACAGCTTCAGCCCAAAAGGATTTGAGCAGTTTGCTTTCCAAGAGCATAGATCTAGCCATTTCCACAAGTGTTCTATTCTTCGTTTCCACAACTCCATTTTGTTCTGGAGTTCTTGAAGAAGAAATTTGTGGAAAATGTTTAGTTCACACATAAATCAGAAAAAGTTTTGTTCTCAAATTCACCCCCATGATCAGTTAGAATGGATTTGATTTTATGTTAGAAACCTGTTAAGGCAGAGGTGCAGAAGTTCCTGAATTCTAAACAAGCATCACTCTTGTGGGATAGAAAAAATACCCATGTATATCTAGTAAAATCATCAATGATGACAAAACCATATCTTTTGCCACTAAGACTAAGAATCCTTGTTGGCCCAAAAGGTCCATATGAAGCAATTCTAGTGGCTTAGATGTGAGTACATCATTGAAGGTTTTAAAAGATTTTCTGGTTTGTTTTCCAGAGCACACATCCCACAAAGTTGATTCTCAATGTTTGGAAAAGATTTAGGAAGTCCTTTAACCAGTTTTTGCCTTAAAAGTTTACTTATTGTTTTGAAACTTGCATGACCAAATCTTTTATGCCATGTCCATGCAAATTCATCTTTATTTGTAACTAAACAAATGTTTTCAACAAAGTTTTTATCAAGATTGATCATGTAGACATTGTTTTCTCTTTTGCCAAAGAATTTTATTTTTTTCAGTTGAAGAATCAATTATTTTGCAAAAATCAGATTCAAAAACAACCTTGTGACCTTTGTCACACAATTGACTAATGCTTAAAAGATTATAATCAAACCATCAACTAACAAACATTTTCAATTGAGTTTGAGGAGGATTTACCAACCTTTCCAGATCCAATGATTTTCCCTTTATTTTTACCTCCAAATGTGACAGATCCTCCCTCCTTTTCAATCAGAAATGAGAACTTTGTTCTGTCTCCTGTCATGTGTCGTGAACACCCACTATCAAGAAACCATACATTGGAGTTAGGTGCACGACCTTCCTGCAAAAATCAAATCAGAGAAGAGAAGATTTTGGTACCCAAACATTGTTGGGACCATCAGTGTGTTTGAGCAGAGACAATAGATCTTTTCTAATCCATATTTGATTTGTTTTTGGCATTTGATTTGTTTCAGAAGTGATTTCTCTTTTTGCTAACTTAGCATTTCTTTTTGGAATGAAAACACCAGTGTTCTTTCTTTCATAAGCATGGAGGTTATGCAATTGGGCATGATCATTCATGTATGGAAATTCAAACCAAGGATTTTGTTGGTATCTTGGGAATTTTGGATAAAAGAATTGTGAATGGTAACAATAAGGATTATGATACCATTGATTCTAAGAGTTGATCCAATCAGATTGATGTGTTGTCTTGGATCTCCAAGAATTATCATGAAAGTTTCCTTTTGTGTTTTGATTATTTTTAATTTTTGTTTGATTTTTGTTTAACTGATTGTTGATTTTCAGAGTTGGACAGGTCGACCTGTGTTGGACTGGTGTCGACCTATTTTGTTTTTTTGGTTAGAGACATTCTTTTGTTCTGATTCTTGAAAATTTCAGATGTATATTTGACACTTGTTTATTGTTGTTTTCTAGACTAGCACTTTTCACAAAATTTATCAGGGGAGTTTTTGAAGATTTTCTTTCTTTTCACCAGATTTATTCTTTAAGGATTCTTGTGTGGTGAATCCTAGTCCATGTTTCTCAGATCTCATTCTTGCTCCTAACAATGCATCAATATTTTTCTTCCTTTTGTGAAGGTTTCAATTACTTGTTCCTTTTC
>JACBKR010005791.1:0-16261 GCA_014218235.1 Colocasia esculenta | reverse complement strand
TAGAGTGTGTGAGGCTTTAGGAAACCTCCCACCATAGTTAGGCACGAATTTGGGTTGCCAAGAATGCATGATTGCATCCCAATTCAACTCAAATTGCCTCTTTCTAATTTCAGCCTATTTAGAGTTACGAATTTTTCCCTACATTTTCTAGCTTTATTTGATTATTGGGGCAAATGATGTCCATTGACCCAATTATGATATTGGGTCATTAATATATAATGTTGGAAGTCCCTCCAACACTTTTATTTAAATTTTTGATTGTGTCGTATTTCGTGTTAACGGTTTTACGACTTGTTATAGCACGTACGATAATGATGCGTATGTTTTACATACTTGGAAATTATTTATTTCCTTTTATTTAATTCTTTATATAACTAAAATTTCCGAGGTGCTAGACCTCAGACTCTTATGGTCAATGAACACTCAAACTTGACACCATAAAGATAGTGTTCCACATCCTTAGTGCATGAACTGCGGGCTGCTAGCTCCAAATCATGGGTCGGATAATTACGCTCATGCTCCTTTAACTAGCGAGAAGCATAGAAAATACATTACCATGCTCATCAACACACACAACCAAGACCTATCTGAGAAGCATTAGAGTAGATAGCAAAACCTTCTGCACCACTCGAAAATATCAAACGGGTGCAGATGTAAGCCTCGTGTTCTGCAACTGAAAGCTACTTCTCACAATCATCAGACCACACATACTTCACACCCTTCCTGGTAGCTTAGACAAACCGTGCTGCGATAGAGACAAAGCCTTCAATAAATCGCCTGTAATAACCTGCTAAGCAAAGAAAAACTCTGAATCTTCGATGGTGTCCTTGGAGTCTCCCACTCGAACACAGCCTAAAACTTTGTCGGATCAATAGCAACTCCGACGCTCGTTATTTTTAAAATAAAATAAAAAATACTAAAAGTAATTAAAGGAAATGAATTAAATAAAAACCCAATAAGCATAAAAAGTAATGGGCTTGTTATATTAGCTCACCTAAGGGTTATTGGGCGAAGCTAGGAGTTGGATTATGGGTTAAGAGGAAAATATCCAAGAAATTCGTGACCATAATTATAGGAAAAATAGAAAATGATAAATTAGGGATTTAAACCATGGTAATTAGCCAAGAAAGGTAATCAAATTCGTCACCCACCATGGCAAGCGCCATCTAATGTTAATCCCGCTCCAATTGGGAGGAGAGATCACCAAAACAAGGAAGGGAACTTGCCATGGCCGCACCCATGTTTCCTAGTTATGTTAGGACTTGAATTAAATCCTAGACATATAAGTATTCATCCTAAGACTAAAGTGGAAGGTTCATCAACGTGTTGGGGTCGTGGGAGGCTGTGCTAGGGCACCAGGAGCAGAGGAAAACGGCTAGAGAATGGAGCTTTTCCTCAACCGTGCTCTACTACGACCTATGCAATCAACCTGTGTTAGATCTTCACAAAGGTAGGTATTCTCGGGCCAAAGATGAATCTAACTCTTACCATCTTGTAGTGCATCTTGTCTAGTTTCACACGCAAGTGATTTGCCGAATTTTCATCATGTATCCAGCATGTATAAGGTTTTCCCATCATTGCGCAAGTCTGTACCGTTTCTTGTTCATGCTAGTTTGCACGCCTAACGAGAACAAACTGATTTTGTCCAAAGGCATAGTTCTTTTCTACTTGATGTCCCCTACAAGTTTCATGTTCACCACATTGTCCCAAGTGCCCTAGTTTGTGAGTTATAAGCATTGCATGAAGATCGCTATCTGTTTCTTCTATTTTCGGGTTGAGCCTTTAATCGCAACCGATCCAGGCGACGCGATTCAATAGACTGGTATTGCATTGATCTTGACCGTCACATTTACCTGAAAGGCGACGGCCCATGTCATCGCATTTTAGCCTCATCCCGTGCATCAAACTATGTGCCCGTTGACTATCAGACGACTTCTGAAACGCGACCACCAAGGTCGTCGCGTTTCACTGTTGTTTCCCGCCTCTGGGAAATCACGTCATTTGAACAATTAGTGTTTGCATGAGTGCGATGGTCATCGTCGTCGCGTTTCTGACTGCCTAATAAACGCAACCATCATACCCGTCGCGATTTACATGTATTATTCCAGCAATGATTTTATGTTATTAAATGTTGATTTAGGCTTGTTAAGCATGTGTACACCCTGCAAAACTGTGTAATGAATAATAAACCTTCATGTTATTAAATTTTGATATATGTCACATAATTTCTTTAATTTTAAAAGTGAATGGCATCATCTTTTCATGTCTTTTGATTTCATGCACATGCATACACCAATATATATCCTTGCCATAAAATCATGCATAAAATACATGCAATAAATTATCTGGTAATTTAGTTCAATAAGTGCACATTAATCACCCATGATAATAATGACATTGTTTCTGTTTCTTACATGGATTTGAAATACTGTTATCGCCACTCCACTGTTCTAGAATTCCTCTAGAATGTCGGGCAACTCGTTTTCTCTACACACTACTCTCTTGACAAGTTGGAACCTCTCTATTGGACATTCCGTTCTGGTAGACAAGGGACCTTTTGTTAAGACCTCCATACTCTGTGGATTCTGTTGCCCAGCTAGCTAGCCCAGAGGGGGGGTGAATGGGATATTAAAATTAATGAGTACTTAAAACCTCTTCACAGAAAAGTCACAAAAATACACTTCGCAGATTGTTAGTATTAGTGACGGAAAAATCAAACACACAAAGGCAATCACACGACATAGAATTATCCTGGTTTGTATCTCCTCTCCTTAGGAGTCCTACGTCCAGTCCCTGAGCAATATCTCAGGATTTCACTAACAAAGGTACAGTCCCCCTTAAGGACACTGCAGCACCCAGCACCCCAGCTGGTCTTCCTTCACCCGAAGGGAACAACACCCGGGATACCGCACCAGGTTCCTTCACAACCGAAAGGAAACAACATAGGAAAAATGAAATTAGATCAAGCCCTAGATCAAGCTTATAGAATGCTAGATCTGAAGCTAATTGAGAGGAAGATCTACAGTGAGGGACACTCTCAGTTTACAGAAGCTCTTAAGACTAACACACTAAATGTAGAGAGCTAAGAGCTTGAACAGAAGGGAGTGAGGCTTTTCTCTTCAGAATGCTCGCAGAAAGCTTGTCACGGATTTTCATTTTTGAAAACTCTGGATAATTGCTTCTGGAGCTTCAGTCTTTATAATATATATCTTCTATTTGAAATTTGAACGTTGAAGTGTTCGTTGTCTCTATGCATGTGTACATTAGACTGCTTGACCTTGGAAGCTTCCAGTCAACCAGTCCTTTATCCTTTCATGCACGCAAAGAGAGAGAGGATCTTCTGTAATCTTCTTTGGCTTCCATTTTGTCCAACGTTGTATGACGGTTGCTGTCAGAGACCTGCACATACTTAAAGCTTGAACAATGGACAGCTAAGCATCTCTTGTTGTCAGTCAACGTTAGATTGATTTATACATAAGTAGAAGTTCCATTCTGTTCTTCTAAAAAGATGTTTACAGAATAAGCATGAGAATGGAAGATATTGTCTGCATGCATGCAATGATACGTACTATCGTAATAAATGCACAGCTGTCACAAAGATATGCGTGAAGACATTGACTTTTCAACGTATATAAAAACAATTAGCTCAAAAATCAAATCGTTATATTCACGAAATCGTTATATGCATGACTTATGAAATCATTGTGTAAATGAGTGAATGTTATGCAATCATAAGTAAACAGATGTATACACAAATCGTTATATATATTAATGATCCAATCGTTGTAAGCGAATCGTTGTGAAATGTATCGAATTGTTACAGTGACCAAGTCGTTATGTAACTTGATGAATCGTTATGAGAGCAAATCGTTGTGATCACTTAACAATCGTTATGATCACTTAACAAATCGATATGAGACCAAATCATTGTGATCACTTAAGAAATCGATATGAGACCAAATCGTTATGATCACTTAAGAAATCGTTACGAATACTTAACAAATCGATGTGAGGGCAAACGTTGCGATCACTTATCGAATCGTTGTGACCACTAAAGAAATCGTTATGACTTACAGAGAATCGATGTGGACATAGATAAATTTTGATACTTTGAACTCTTACTGTCTGTAGTGTGATGAACACTTACTTGATTAGATTGTTTTCCCTTGGTTATTTCTGTGTTTAGACTTCATAAAAAGTATGTTAGTAACCTTTATCATATTTTGTTAATCACCAAAATAGATATGTAATTTATTTAAATTACATGGGGATAAACTGATCATCAATCTCCCCCTTTTGGTGATTACAAAACTTAACGATTAGCAAAGATGACCTGAAATAAGTCTATGCATAATTGAGGAAATAACATAAAAATAATGTATTTCAGAAATGCAATATTTTCTCCCCCTTTGTCATTTAAGCAAAAAGATCAAACGCTTGAGACAAAGATGAAGAGTAAAGAGCACAAAGAGAGGAACAAAGAGATTTATTGAGCATTGTAGGGTTCAGAGAGATAGAAGGCAGGAGACAAGAGAGATGCAAAGCGCCTAATGATAGGTAGCGCTTGGCGTTCCTGCTCTTTAAAATAGGCTTGAAATGCGCCAAGCTCAATGCAATAGGAGGGTCCCATGGTGGGAGCCATCCTCTTGATGTGAAGCTGCCTCTGATCCGATATGAAATCCCAATATTTGACGTTGCCAAGAGCTATCTTGTAGGGGGCGAAGCAACCAAAACTGGCAAACTAAAGAAATTGAGTAATTTTAAAGGGATAGAAGAGCTGATGCTGCCGAAGTTCCTTCTTTAATTCTAGAAAGACTCTTTACCGTTCTTCCCATTTCATGAAGGAGTCCTGGACAAGGTGAGAAGAATTTGCATCCAAAAAGTCAGCGGGAGATAGAAGAGGTTGATTGGAACGAGCCTGAGAAGCATTCAACTCTTTAAGCTGTTGAGCAGATAGAGTGTAGAGCTTTTCCCAATCAGCAGGCGACAACCTCCCACTCAGAGAGAATAGGGGCAAGGATATCGGCCTTGAGGTATCTCTGAAGATACTGCTTGAAGACAAATCTATGAAAAGCAAGGTTACGACCTTCTTGCACAGAGAGCCTAGCCATAACCTGAGCAGCTCTCTCAAACATGAGTGTGCCCACAGATGAGTCCATGATCAGGGAGTGAAGAGGAGGAAGGAACACCACACAGGAATTATCAAGGTGGCAAAATCAACTCGAACATGTTTGGTGTGAGCAACCCTGGAACTGAGATCACGGAGGCTTGCCTGAACTGCCCAGCTGCACTTCTGAATGTATTAAGATAGCAGTAATCGCAGTACATTTTGTAGTGGCGGATGAACTTGATTTCCTACTGAATGAAAGGTCCAAAAGATTTTTATGATGAATCTGAAACCATTTAGAGAGAGGAAGAGGAGCTGCTCTGGAGGATATCTGGCGGCTTGAGTCCGACAAAATTGATTGTACAGATCTCTATTGCGTGAGAGCCCACTACTCTTCAATTTTGGCTTCAGTCATGGAAAATTTTTTTGACTGTTGAGCTTGGAAAGAAAGGCATAAGGGAAAATGGTATTGAGATGGACGAAAGATTTTGGAAGGGAAGGCCAAAGAGGTGAGAAAACACTACTTTTTGAAGAAATTCCTCTTAGATAGATTGTGATTATTGGCAATAGAAAGAGAAAACCAAAGTTGAGGATAACAAGGTTCATAGAGACAGGATGGGTGGAAGCGAGTCTCCTCTTCTTAGGAACAGGACTGGAAGAGTCTGTCCTATGAGAATGGTCCCAACAGTTAGGACTGAATGAAGTATTGCTACTTTAAATTCATCCTTCATGTCCTGGATTTCTGTGTGAGCCAATTGGGCTCCCTCGGGAATAATAGTAATGAAGGAAGGAGGTGTTTGTGGATGGAAAAGAGATGTAGGGGTGATGGAAGGGAGATCAGATGGTCCTGAAGAAGAAAAAGAAGGACCACTAGAAGAGGCTCCAGCTGAAGAAGCTGTGGAAGGAACCTCAACAGAAGATAAGGGTGGAGGAATAATGGTGGAGGAAGTAGGAGATGAAGGAGTTTGGGAAGGAAAAGATGCAAGTGAGGAAATTGTTCTAGAGCGGGGTCGTTTGAAGGTGAGAGGAGCTGGAGGAGTAGTGGATGAGGTGGGTGGAGAAGGAGGGGCTGGAGTTGGAAGGGTAGGAAGGACAGGGGGCTCTAGAGGATAGCCTGATCTTCTTCTCTTAAAGCATCCTCTGCCGGCCCTGCTGGCCCAGATTCCTCAGCAACAACCACTTTTTTAAAGAGCTCATTCTCAACATGAATTGGCCCCGGTGGCCCTGTTGATTTGTCAGACAAACGCCCTGATGGCCGCTCTTCCTCTTGCTACTGCTCTGCAAAGACAGGCCCTTATGGCCGCTCTTCCTCTTGCGCTGCTCTGCAAAGACAGGCCCTGATGGCCGCTCTTCCTCTTGTTGCTGCTCTGCAAAGACAAGCCCTGATGGCCTAGCTTCATCATCCTATGTTGCTCTGCAATGACAGGCCCTGGTGGCCTATTACTTTCTTCACTTGGCCCTGATGGCCCTGCACTATAGGAAGGAGGGGCGAGAGATGGTAAGTGCTCCCTCACAAATGCTGACAAATCCACAAGCACCTTCCTCATACTGTCATAATCTTTTCTTAGGCTTGCAAGATCAGATGATAGTGCCCCTAATTCACGGGCAGATGAGCTTTGAGTGATAAAAAGGAGTCCATATCCGACTTCACGGAACACAAAATTTTACCTTGCTCATCCAGGCGCTCAACAATGGGTTTTAAATTTACTTTCAACTTCTTTTTCCCAGACCTCCTGTGTGACTTACTGGTGAGGAGAGGAACTTCTTTAGCCACACCTTTCCTTTGCCTTCTCTTGCCTAACCACGGGCTCTTCATGGTCAACATTTTCATTTTCTTCTTCTAAGGCACTTTCCACAATGCCTTCTCTAAACTGATCATCAATGGGGGCATTGGCAATTGCTCCCCTTGACTTGTTGCTTGCACATCAACATGTTGCTCCCCCTCAATGGGAGCATCTTCTACAACTAAGTCTTCACGAGCAACTACTTGCTCCCCCTGACTGGGAGCTTCTTCCATAACAATCTCATCAATGTGGCCTGATGCCACAGCTTCTGCAATTTGAACTTCACTGACTACTGGATCCCTTAAAGAACTTTGGAGGGATTCCAGTACATCTCTGAGAACTGAGCCTACTCGGGAAGAGGGAAGAGGAAGAGCTACGACTGCTGTGCTACTTTTGGTTCTGTTGTTGCCTGAACTACTTCTACCTCTGGAATCACAGGAACTGCGCCAACTGCTTCCTGACCTTCTTGGGCTTCGCCAATGATGGCTTCACCCTCAAGCCACAGAAGTCTTTGTCCAGACCCCATTGACAATCGAAAAACCACTTTTTCTCAAATTTCTGGAGCGGATATCTTGGCCCATCTTTTCAGACACATCTCCCACCATGCTAATGCCATAATGTTGAAATATCTTGGTGAGCAGATGAGCATAAGGTAGAGAAACGTTCAGCTTGTTCTTTGTGTCCCATACCTGTGCCCTTGCAAACTTCATCCTTTCAATCATAATCTCTGCAGTGTTGATTTCTTGGTTCTGGACAGCCCAGAACATCAGGTCGAGTCCGCCTTTGTGCAAGTGGAGAAGGTGGCAATCCTTGGGACTACTATTTGACACACAATGAAATGCAATAAGCGATTGAACGCATTTAACTGATTGATGTCTAGTTTTCCATCCTTAATCTGAATTCGGGACCAACAATCCCTAAACCTTTCGCCTGGATATCCACAGTGTGAACTCCACTGTGTCCGGAGGTAGTCACACCAAAGAGAGATGCCAAAAGGTCTCGTGTGACCCTAATCTGAGTTCCCTTAACCATGGAAGTCAGGGTTCCGTCTTCCTCTGTCTTCAGACATACATAGAAAGCTTTCACAAGGTCCGGATAACTTACTTCTTATAGGGTGGCTATCTTTGTCCACTTCAATCTGCCCATAGGCGACGATACTGCCCATTCCATTCTCTACAAGTCAGCCACATCTACTGCTTTGTGGCCGCAAAGCTTGGTCTTACTAAGCATATCTTTCCTGCTGCTCGGCGGTAAGAAATGTAGCTCCATAGCCACCGACGTTGCGGAGACACCAGAAGAGGCCATGGTTTTGGATGGGAAGAGTTTCTGGATGATCAAAATGGAGAAAGGAGTAGAACCCCTCAAGAAATTTCTCACGGGAAAAAGGTGGAAGCTTGAAATCTCAGGGAGTTGATGCCAGAGTCGATAGGGTATCGCCTCAGGCAGAAGGAGGAAGATGATGAAGGGATGCGAATCGTTGCCGCACAGATTTCGGGATATAAAGGAAAAATTAAAAGAATGACCTTTAGAATTTAGAGGCGCTATGATGGTAGAAAATGACAAACTGACTAATTCAATGGAATAAATTCTTATAAAATAACGAACCAACATGACAAACTTAAAAGGATAGACAATAATTGGAATTTTGCTCAATTTTGGGAGAAAAATAATTTTAAATTCTGAAAATTAATATTCAATTTTAAAAAGATGATTCTTCACAATTTACACATGCCTAATTCCCTTCTAAGAGAAGTAAATCTCTCTTCGGGTAAGGCCTTTGTGAAGATATCTGCTAACTATTGTTTGATTCAATAAATGAAATATCAATGTTGCCATTTGCTACATGATCACGAATGAATGATATCTCACCTCAATATGTTTAGTCCTTGAGTGCTGTACTGGATTCTTGGTTAGATTTATAGCACTGGGTTGTCAATAACAATGGAATTGTCTTGATATGTAACCCATAATCCTCAAGTTGATGCTTGATCCATAGGAGTTGTGTGCAGCAACTTCCAGCAGCTACATACTCAGCTTCAGCTATTGACAGAGCTACTGAATTTTGTTTCTTTGAGGACCATGATATCAAACAACCTGCAAGGAATTGAAAACATCCACTGTTGCTTTTTCTGTCTATTTTGCATCCAGCGTAATCAGCATCAAAGTATCCTACCAAATTAATTACACATGATATAGGATACCATATACCTAGTCATAGGTTCTAACTAAGTATCTAAATATTCTTTTGACATTAATTAAATGGGATTATTTAGGATCTGCCTGATACCTAGCACACATACATACAATAAACAATATATCATGTCTACTAGTAGTAAGTACAATAAAGATCCTATCATACCTCCGTAGATTTTTTGATCTACATTCTTACCATCCTTGTTGATGTGCTCATGGGTGTTGATAATGGCTTGGCATTTTCGAATCCAAACTTCTTTAAGAGTTCCTTGGTATATTTGGCTTGACATATGTGGGTGCCTTCTTTTCCTTGCTTAATTGCAATCCAAGGAAGTAGTTAAGCTCCCCCATCATGCTCATCTCGAATTCTCCCTGCATAAGCTTCTCAAAGTACTTGCAAAGAGATTCGTCAGTAAAACCAAATATATTCATCAACATATATTTGAACAAGAAGAATATGTTTGACCTTAGATTTGACAAATAGTGTACTATCTACTTGACCTCTAGTAAAACCATGGTCTAGTAGAAATGAGCTAAGCCTTTCATACCAGGCCCTAGGTGCTTGCTTTAAACCATATAAAGCTTTGTGCAACTTAAAAACATGGTTGGGAAAATCAATGTCATCAAAACCTGGAGGTTGTTCTACATAAACTTCCTCCTTAATAAAACCATTAAGAAATGCAGACTTTACATCCATTTGAAATAATTTCACATCTAGTGCAGATGCATATGCAAGTAATATTCTAATAGCCTCATGTCTGGCTACTGGTGCATAGGTTTCATCGAAATCTATGCCTTCTCTTGGGAATAGCCTTGAGCTACTAATCTGGCTTGTTTCTTAAGATCACACCACTTTCATCCAACTTATTCTGAACACCCATTTGGTGCCAATTACTGGATGATTTGATGGTCTAGAAACAAGTGACCAACATGGTTTCTCTTGAACTCATAAGCTCATCTTGCATGACTAATATCCAAGATTCATCAGTAAGAGCTTCATTGACTATCCTAGGCTATTTGAGAAACAAAAGCTAAATAATCACATGGAATATGTTACCTCTGTTCTTACCCCTACAGATGGATCACCAATGATGTTTTCAGGAGGGTGATCTCTCTTATATTACCATTCCTTTGGAAGATTTTCATGTTCTATGTCCTTTTGTTTCAAGTCTTCCAGAGGTGGATCTTCCTTGTCCTTAATGATGAGTTCTTTAGCTTTTTGGACAATTCATCTGCATCATCATTATCACTATCTTCTTCCTTTCTCAAGGAAAGGTTAGTTTCATCAAAAATAAATGTATTGACTGCTCAATCAATAAAGTACGCTAGTTGAACACTCTATATCCTTTATGTTTAGAAGCATACCCCATGAAGATGCCTTCATCTGATTTGGCATCTAACTTACCGATGTTTTTTTCCGTTTTGTTGTGGATGAAGCATGCACATCCGAATGTCCCGAACTGACTAATCTTAGGCTTCTTTCCTTTGAACGAATCATAAGCAGTATTCTTCAGAATCGACCTGATCATTACTCTATTGATGATGTTGCTTGCTGTGTTGACTACTTCAGCCCAAAATATCTTAGCAAGTCATATTCTTATAGCATTGTTCTTGCCATGTCCAATAAAGTCATGTTCTTTCTCTCAGCAACTCCATTCTGCTGTGGTGTCCTTGGTGCTGAGAAATTGTGTTCAATTCCTTGGTCATCACAGAATTTGGAAAATTCTCATTCTGGAATTCTCTTCCATGGTCTGATCGGATTCCAACAATGCAATACTTCTTATCTTTCGGAACCTTTTTTTGAAGCTCACAAAATTGTCAAATGTATCATCCCTGTGTTCAGATAAGATACCCTTGTGAATCTCGAATAGTCATCTACAATAACAAATCCATATTGCTTTCCTCCTAGAGTGGTGGTCTCATTGGCCCAAATAAGTCCATGTGTAGAGTTCTAAGGGCTTAGAGGTTGTCACCATAGTCTTTGACTTGAATGAGAATTTTACATGCTTCCCTTTGCACAAGGCCGCAGATGCCTCCAATCTTATGCAAATTTTAGGTAGACCTTCCACCAGGCTTCTCTTAATCAGCTTCTTTATGCCATCCAGACTGCAGTGGCCCAATCTTCTGTGCCACAGCTCAATTGACTGCTCCTTGCATTCTGCTAAGTAGATGTCTTGATCTTTTAATTGTTCCAGATAAAGTACCACTACAAGGGGAAGAGGATACGTAGACGGCTGAAAGCCGTCTACGAAAATCACAGAACTGTCTACAAAAGGTTTGTAGATGGCTATACAACCGTCTAAACAGCCATCAACGAACAGTCTGTCTACATATCATATATAGACGATTTTATAAGCCGTCTACTAAAGTGTTGTATGTAAACGGCAGGAAGCCGTCTATGAAGATACGTAGACGGCTGCATTAAGCCGTTAACGAATCTTATATAGACGGCTTATTAGCCGTCTACTTATGATAAGTAGACAGTTTAGTTACCGTCTACAAAAGTTAAGTAGACGGTTTTTAAGCCATCTCTAAAGAGTTATGTAGACGGTTTTTAAGCCATCTATAAATATTTATATAGACGGTTTTGTAACCGTGTACATAAACTTATGTAGACGGTTAATAAACTGTCTACATAAAGTTTTTTAGACGACTTAAGCCATCTACACATTTCAAAAAAATTTAATTTTTTTTATTTTTATTGTTTTTTCCTATTAATACAGAAATCAAATATTAATATACATAAATCATCTTTTTAATACCATGCACACACAAATTATCTAAAAAAACATCATAAGCATATTCAAAAGAAATACAATATCTCACCAACTATAACAATCTAAGGATATGTAGACGGATTTCAAAGCCATCTATGTAAGTTACATAGTCGGCTTAAGAACCGTCTACATATGTAAGATATGTAGACGAATTAATTGAGCTGTTTATATATCTCATATACATAGATGGCTTTTTATAGCCGTCTACAAATGTATGTTTTTATAGACGGCCGCGATTTTCAGCCGTCTACATATCCTTCATTTCTTGTAGTGTACATATAGGTTCTTCTCTCTATTGGCTTCAAAGATGACTACACCATCTTTCACAATGCTGCACTTTGACTCTTGAAAACTGATCTGATGTCCTCTATCACATAGCTGACTGATACTGATGAGATTGTGTTTCAGTTCTTTGACGCACAACACATCTTCAATGACAGTTGTGCCTCTACTGCACACTGATCCACTGCCTATCACAGTCCCCTTTCTATTGTCTCCATAGGTGACTGTGCCTTCTTCACTTTGAGTGATGAACAGCTTTCTGTTATCTGACATATGCCTTGAGCACCCGCTGTCCAGGTATCATTTTGATGCTCGAAGCCTCCCTGAAATAAAGACACTAAGCTTTAAGTACCCAAGTTCTTTTGGGTCCTTGCTGGTTATATTCTCATCTTTCTTTTTAATTATCCAGATTTTGTGTTTAGTTAGACAGGTTATTTTGGTATGTCCTAGCTTGTTGCAGTGACTGCAACATGTTGTTCTAGTCATTTTTTCATATGGAGTATATTTAAGTTTGATTTATATGCTATATCTTATTCAGGTACGAATTTTGGAGTTGGATATGTTTAGGATATACTGTTGTATCTTCATTATCTGGTGGAATGTAACCTAATCCATTCTTCCTTTTACCTAATCTTCTGGCTCCTCTTAGTATTAAGGAATTTTTAACCATTAGTAATTTTTTATAATATACTTGATAGTTTATCATTTTCTTCTGTTAGTCTTTTGATTTCATTTTTAATTCGTTTGAACTTTCTTGTTTTTCTAATTTTGTTATTTGAGTATTTTTATCATTTAGATTTTCGCATAGCAACTCATTTCTCTTCTTAAGTTCACTAACTTGCTTCTCTAGTTGTTCTTTTTTGATTTTAAATCTGAATTGACATTCTCTAGACCAACATTTTTCTTACTAGCTTTAATAATTTAGATACTTCTCTATATTTATCATACAGTTCATTAAAAGCATCTTCTAAGTTATCTGAATTCGAATCATTACAGGAATCAAGGATGAGTCAGAGGTTACTTTTCTGCGATATCTGCCATGAAGGCTAGGTTAGCCTTTTCTTCTTCCTCACTGTTTGAGCTTGACTCGCTATCCGAGTCACTGCTGTTGTCCCAAGCTACTGCCATGGCTTTCTTCTTATGTCTTCTGAACTTTCTTGAAATATCCTTCTTTCTGAATTCAGATTTCTTGAGCTTTGGACACTCTGCCTTGATGTTCATGGCTTCTTGCACTCATAACAAATTGGTTCATTCTTCTTGATGTC
The DNA here is from genome assembly GCA_014218235.1 of Colocasia esculenta. NCBI lineage: Eukaryota > Viridiplantae > Streptophyta > Magnoliopsida > Alismatales > Araceae > Colocasia > Colocasia esculenta. Next base: position 2,853 of record JACBKR010005791.1, on the reverse strand, counting down.
CTTTGCTTCAAATTTCTTGAAATCCTTCCCTTTTTGAAGTATCGTCTGCCAGATTGATACTTCTTTTTCTTGGCCAATATCCACTGTAGTCTCCTAGACAACATTGCTTCTTCATCTTCATTGTCTTCACTACTGGCTTCATCTCTTGATTGTTCCTCAGAGCTGCCTTCTGCTGCTTTGAGGGCATTTGTGTGCTTCTTTCTAGTAGATGATTCTCCTAATCTCTCCATGTTTATCTCATGGGCCATGAGGGACCCAATGAGCTTTTCCAATGACATCCTTTTCAGGTCATTGGCTTCTTCTATAGTTGTTACCTTAGGAGTCCAAGAAGATGGTAGGATCTAAGGATTTTTCTTACCATATCTCCCATCTCATAGCTTTTTCCTAGTCTGGCTAATCTGTTTGTAATATCTGTGAATCTGCTGAACATTTGGGTTATAGATTCTCCTGGCTGCATCTGGACCTTTCATATTGGTCACCAAAATGTCTATCCTGGTTTCCTTGACTTGTTAGTGCCTTCATAAGTGATCCTGAACTTTTCCCACATTTCCATGGCGGATTTGCAGGCAGATACACATTTGAATTCTTTTTTACTGAGGGCACAACATAAAATGCTCTTGGCTTTGCAGTTGAGAGAAGTATTCTTTCTATCATCTTCTGTCCTTTGTCCTTTTCGTGGTGACTAGAAGATCTTCTTCTTCTACAATTGACTAGATCTAAAAATCAAATCCTTGCAGAAGTATTCCATCCTGGTCTTCTAGTAGGTGTAATCTTCTCCATCAAATAGAGGTGGCCTGTTGACTGATTGGCTTTCGGAGTGACCTTAGGCTGCCATTTGATCTTTTCTCATTAGATCATTGGATCTTCTTCTTTTTCGATGTAGCACCCCGAAATTTTAATTACATAAAAACTCAAATAATAGAAATAAATAATTTCCATAATATCAGAGTATTTAAAACATATGTATCATTAACGTATATGCTAAAACACATCGAAAAATTTCGTAAAAATTATAAATCAACCCCAAACATTATTACTAAATTTTTCACAAAGAAATTTGTGCCAAGAAAAATTGGAATAGCCAAGTTTAAAGTGTTTCGCGACTTATTATCGTAATTCATGAATAAGTCGAAAAATCATCATTATCACACGTACTTGGATGAGTCAGAAAATTAAATAAAATCATATACGAACTTCAAATAATAGCCTCTAGTGACCATCAAGAAATTTGGGTCAATTTGGACTAGGTTTAAGAGTATTGTGACCGATTATCCAAATTAGGAAACAAGTCGGAAAACCGTTAACACGAAAATACGATGAAACATAAATTAAATAAAATATTGGGGAGACTTCCAACATTATATATTGATGACCCATTATCATAATTGGGCCAATGGACAACATCTGGCCTAAAACAAATAAAGCTAGAAAATGCATGGAAATTCGTAACTCTAAATAGGTTGAAATTAGAAAGAGGCAATTTGAGTTGAATTAGGATAGAAACATACATTCTTGGCAACCCAAATTCATGCCTAACTATGTTGGGAGGTTCATAAAGCCTCACACACTAAGGGAGGAAGAAATCCTCAAAAAATAGGAAACAACATGTCAAAACCGCAACTAGGCTTTCCTAGTCAATAATAGGACTCCTAAACACCATGGTTGCCTAAATACTCTTCACCAAACCTTAGGGATGAGTTTTAGAACTTGCTAGTGTCGTGTGGAGGAGCTCTTGGTGGCTGAGGAGCTGTGGACAACCACAAGAAGCTCATATTCTTCCCTCTCGTCTGCTGCGACCTGCACAAACCGTCCACTTGAAGTTGACCAAAGGTTAGTCAAACCATAACCAAACCTTGCAAGGCCTATACCCCTGGAAAGAGGGTGAAGTCTATGTTCTAACCCAAGTGGAATGCCCAAATTCCATGCAGTATACACGGAGTATTAAGTGTTTGCCTCCAAGTGGTCTGAATACAGGTTTTCTGGAAACAATGGGACTTCTTCAACCAAGAAGGTAGGATTTATTGGGCAAAACCTTAACATATCCTATGCCCATGTGTAGATAATCAAGTTAACTTTCATCTCCCACTGGTTTCATTGAATTCCAATGAGTAGATTTTGAGTTATAAGCATTTTCCCCATGTCGGCACTGTCAGGGCTTTTTATGTTCTTTATATGTTGTATATAATTGAGACCGAATTAGAGTAAACTCACAACATGAAAGTCTTTCTACTAATTGACATAGTATGTCTTGTGTTGAATGTTTGTTTAAATGTCAATATTTAGAGAGTTATAAGCATGGTAAGATGGTCGCTGCATGAAGCTATATTTTCGAGTTGCACTTGGCTTGTACATTTGTGTTTGACTTGATTAAGCCTATCGAAACCATCCTTGTGTTACTAATTCCGATTTACTGGAAGCACCTTGCATGTCTAGGTTGGTTTAAAACTAGTTTCGTTATTTTCATGCACTGTTCAATTTGTTCACTTTTTTGAAGCACCCAGTGTCAATATAAGGCAATTCTGGACCGCAATCCAAGAACATGTCCTTTCTCTGTCGGATTCAGGCGCAGACCCTGTGAACGCGATGGCCCGATAGGCTGCATTCTGAATCTTATCACGACAGCAACCCTGTCGCGTTCTGAATGTGACGAGCGTGTCGTCGCGATCTCTCTGCCTGTTCTGACAGCCCTGTCACCTTCTTCATTTGAACCCGTCACGAACTGCATGCTTGATCAGACAAGCCTATCGCGATCCTTACAAGGCATTGTCATGTTCTGATCTGACCCTGTCGCGATCCTTACAAGGGTCCGTCGCGACCTCAGAATTTTTCATGAAACCCCACCTATTTCTTTTA
>JACBKR010005790.1:0-11755 GCA_014218235.1 Colocasia esculenta | reverse complement strand
CCTCTCTCCTCTCTACGTGCATGCATGCACGTAGAGAGCCGGCGTGCCTCCTCTCTCTCTCCTATCACTCTCTCCTCTCTCTCGTCACTCTGTTCTCTCTCTCCTATCGCTCTCTCTCTCTCTCGTCTCTCTCACCCCTGTTGAACCACTCCTATATTTTACCCTTTTATTTTGGTGATAATAATTTATGTTTAATTAATTATTATTAAAAATATTTAATATCATGTTTTTCTTAATAAATATAAATTTACATGATTAATTGAATATTAAATATATTTAATACCATGATTTTTCTAATAATAAATTAAATATCATGATTTTCTAATAAATATAATTTTATGACATTATTCTGTAATGATTTGCACTAAACAGATAAATGGATTCCATTCAATATATATCGATTTCAGTTCAAAGTGCCACATCGACTCGCTCTCATAAGGATTCCTTTATACTCACACAGACTCCTTTGTAACTCATAAGGATTCCTTTGTACTCACACAGACTCCTTTGTAACTCATAAGGATTCCTTTGTAACTTACACAGACTTCTCATAAGGATTCACTCTCTAAAGGAATCGATCTCATAAGGATTCGCTCTCTAAAGGAATCGATCTCATAAGGATTCGCTCGCTAAAGGAATCGTTCTCATAAGGATTCGCTCTCTAAAGGAATCGATCTCATAAGGATTCGCTCTCATAAGGATTCGCTTTCTAAAGGAATCGATCTCATAAGGATTCGCTCTCTAAAGGAATCGATCTCATAAGGATTCGCTCTCATAAGGATTCGCTCTCTAAAGGAATCGATCTCATAAGGATTCGTTCTCTAAAGGAATCGATCTCATAAGGATTCGCTCTCATAAGGATTCGCTCTCTAAGGAATCGATCTCATAAGGATTCGCTCTCTAAGGATTCGCTCTCTAAAGGAATCGATCTCATAAGGATTCGCTCTCTAAAGGAATCGATCTCACATGGATTCCTTTGTAACTCTCACATGGATTCCTTTGTAACTCTCACATGGATTCCTTTGTAACTCTCATAAGGATTCCTTTGTAACTCTCACATGGATTCCTTTGTAACTCTCACATGGATTCCTTTGTAACTCTCACATGGATTCTTTTGTAACTCTCATAAGGATTCCTTTGTAACTCTCACATGGATTCCTTTGTAACTCTCATAAGGATTCCTTTGTAACTCTCACATGGAACTCTCATAGGATTCCTTTGTAACTCTCATAAGGATTTGCTCTCACGTGAATTCGTTTGTAAAAACATAGATTTCCTTTATATTTTAAAATGTTTTTGGCATCTAGTGAAAAAGTCAATATTCTTGATTTGCGTAATCCTTTATCTTTCTGACAGGAGATCTTTTTACTTATCTTTCTAGATCTCTTCTCTCCTGCCAACAAAAGAGAGATTACTTACCACTTCTGGGTGGCATCAGGAAACATAAAGGTATGAACCTTTTTGACAGAAACACTCTTTTATCTAAACACTTTTTTCTTTGCTTGCAGACCTCGTAGACCACAAATTATCAGAAGAAAGAGAAGATGAGCAACGGCTAGAACTCCAACGAATTTATTCAAATTGCTTATATAAAAGATGAAGCAAGGCTGAAGAAGCAGAAAGGAGCTTTCCTGAAGATCTTTTGAATGAGTGTACAACCAGTGAGGAACCTGAACTCCAAATACACTCAAAGAAAAAGAGAGAAAGAGCCTGAGCCCAAGAAGAAGTGTTCAAGCATCTGAAGCACTGAAGCATTCAAGCTCCTTCTTCTCTCTTCTCTCTCTCTGTGTGCATCTTGTAATCTGGGGGAGAGAGTCTTTTGCTGAGAGTTCTTTTAGTTGGTTTTTATTTGTTCCAACTCTCAGCTTTGTTCTTTCTTTTCTAAGAAAGATCCTTGTCCGGCTGTAGGACTGTATACAGTGTTAACCTAGCTAGGGGTTAGTGTCTAGCAGAACCGCACTGGGGTTTGTACCAGGAGGTTGGCTTCTTTACCTGTAAGAGAAGTGGGCTGCCTTCTTGCCCGGGAAAGAGAAGAAGACCAGCTGGGGTGCTGGGTGTTGTAGTGTCCTTAAGGGGGACTGTACCCTTGGTTAGTGAAATCCCAAGAAGTTGCTTGGGGACTGGACGTAGGACTTCCATGTGGGAAGGGCCGAACCAGGATAAATCTCTTGTGTTATTTGTGTGATTGTTTATTTGCTTCCGCACTGCTACTCTTTATCACACTAAACTAACCAAACTTCAAGTGTTACTTTTTGTGTTTAAGTTTCTATTTCAGATTTCAGAAAAACCTATTCACCCCCCCTCTAGGTTAGCTTGCTGCCATACCACAAGGGCCAACAAGTGGTATCAGAGCGAGTCTCTGATCATTCGAAGATCCAACGATCTTAGAGTAAAGATCCATGGCAGCTCAAGGATATGCTGAAGGTCAATCAGTCACCAGACCTCCATTCTTTGATGGAGAAGACTACCAATATTGGAAATGAGAATGGAATGCTTCATTCGGGGCACAGACTTCGATCTGTGGCAGGTAATAGAGGTAGGTGATTTTGTTGTTGTTCCTGTTCCAGGCACTACTGCTATTACAATAGGATAAAAATAAACTATCTTTAAACTTTAAAGCTAAGAACTATTTATGTTGTGCTTTATCTAAAAAAGAATTTAGTAGAGTATCTGCATGTAAATCTGCTAAAGAAATATGGGATAAACTGCAGATAACTTATGAAGGAACGGATAAAGTGAAACAAACTAGAATAGATATTCTTGTTTCACAATATGAACAATTTAAAATGCTTCCAAGCGAAAACATTACTACTATGTATAATAGATTTTCAAGCATAGTAGTAGGCTTAAATTCTCTTGGTAAAACTCTTTCCAATGAAGAAACCGTTAGAAAAATACTTAGGTCTTTAACCGTTTCATGGACACCTAAAGTAACTGCTATTGAAGAAGCCCATGACTTAATCAAATTATCTATTGATAACTTAATAGGTTCCCTCATGGCACATGAAATTAATATGGAGCGTCTATCTGAATGCTCATCAAAGAAAAAATGTACTAATGCTCTTAAAGTTGCAGCTACTCCTTCTACTTCTCTTCTTCTTCAAGTTCCAAAAATGCAGATTCTGAAGACAGTGACGTAGATGAAGTTCTGTCCAAGCTTCAGAAAATTTTTAAGAAGAAGAAAAATGGATCAAGAAGGATTCAAAAGAAAGAAAAGGAACCAGTCTGCTATGAATGCAGAAAACCTGGACATCTGAGACCAGATTGTCCAAGGTTAAAGAAGATGGCCAAACGAAAAGCTCAAGAAGCAGCACAAGAAATTTAAAAGAAAAGCCATGGCAGCTGCTTGGGAAAATGATGAGGCCACAAGCTCCGAAACATCAAGCTCAGAATCGGAGAAAGAGCAGGTAAATCTTGCCCTCATGGCAGGACTAGATGAGGTACATTCTGACTCATTTTTTGATTCTTGCACAGATTCAGGATCAGAATCTGAAGATTTAGATCATGTTTTAATGAACTTTATGATAAACACAAGGTTGTTGTAAAAGAATTGAAAAATATCAAGAAAACCTTACTTGTTTGGAAAACACTAATTCTGATCTTAAATCAGAAATGAAACAATTAGAAGATCAATTAAAAGAATGTAAAGATAATAATTATCTTTTAAATGAAGATTTAAAAAGTAAGAATAATGAGAAGATAGAGTTAGAAGAAAAATTGAAAACTCTAACTGAAGAAAATCTTTATTTAAAAGAATCAGTTAGAAAATTAACTAAAGGAAAAACATCTTTAGCCCTATGCTTAAAAGGATCAAAATCTGGAAATGACAAACAAGGGCTTGGTTATACACCTCCAGAAAAAGGAAAACAAGTAATAAACTCAGGAAAATATCATTTACCAAAATTTGTAAAAGAAACCAAAATGCCTCAGAAAAAGGAACCTGAAACAACCAAGCTTTATCAAAAGAAAAGGTTTCTAAAAATATGTTCAAATCATGCATCATAAAGGCAATAAGAACTGCAAAACAAATATATTCATGCTGCTCTCATTGCAATAAACTAGGACACACTGTGAACACCTGCACAACTAAGCACTTAGTTTGGATTCCTAAAGGTTATTTTCATGCATCTAACCATCAAGGACCCAAAAAGATTTGGGTACCTACTTCTGAGTAGTTTATTTGCAGGATGGCCTTGGAGCATCAGGAACAAAGGATGCTCAAGGCACTGGTGACTGCCAACTCTTCATCCATCTCATATCTGAAGAGGGAGTAGTCAATATTTATTTGTAAATTTTAATATTACTAACAATTATTTACAAGTTTCATTCAGGTGGAGTCTCTCATTCAGGGGGAGCACAGACTAAGGGGGAGTTATTCATTTATGTCAATCATTGTTGAACCCCTCAATGGTAAGAATTTCTTTCACAAAGGGGAGAGAATGCAATGGTAAGAACCTTCCTTTTTGGTTTGTGACAAAAAGGGGGAGAGTATGCATGGTATGCATTATCTGTGAATTTTCTGTATTTTCTATGCTTTACGTTTTTTGTCAGAAAATTCTCATAAATTTTGTCATCACCAAAAAGGGGGAGATTGTTGAACCACTCCTATATTTTACCCTTTTATTTTGGTGATAATAAAATTTATGTTTAATTAATATTATTAAAAATATTTAATATCATGTTTTCTTAATAAATATAAATTTACATGATTAATTGAATATTAAATATATTTAATACCATGATTTTCTAATAATAAATTAAATATCATGATTTTCTAATAAATATAATTTTATGACATTATTCTGTAATGATTTGCACTAAACAGATAAATGGATTCCATTCAATATATATCGATTTCAGTTCAAAGTGCCACATCGATTTGCTCTCATAAGGATTCCTTTATACTCACACAGACTCCTTGTAACTCATAAGGATTCCTTTGTACTCACACAGACTCCTTTGTAATCATAAGGATTCCTTTGTAACTTACACAGACTTCATAAGGATTCGCTCTCTAAAGGAATCGATCTCATAAGATTCGCTCTCTAAAGGAATCGATCTCATAAGGATTCGCTCTCTAAAGGAATCGTTCTCATAAGGATTCGCTCTCTAAAGGAACGATCCATAAGGATTCGCTCTCTAAAGGAATCGATCTCAAAGGATTCTCTCTCATAAGGATTCGCTTCTAAAGGAATCGATTATAAGGATTCGCTCTCTAAAGGAATCGATCTCATAAGGATTCGCTCTTAAGGATTCGCTCTTAAAGGAAAGATCTCATAAGGATTCGCTCTCTAAAGGAATCGATCTCATAAGGATTCGCTCTCATAAGATCGCTCTCTAAAGGAATCGATCTCATAAGGATTCGCTCATAAGGATTCGCTTCTAAAGGAATCGATCTCATAAGGATTCGCTCTCTAAAGGAATCGATCTCACATGGATTCCTTGTAACTCTCACATGGATTCCTTTGTAACTCTCACTGGATTCATTTGTAATCTCACATGGATTCCTTTAACTCTCACATGGATTCCTTTGTAACTCTCACATGGATTCTTTGTAACTCTCATAAGGATTCCTTTGTAACTCTCACATGGATTCCTTTGTAACTCTCATAAGGATTCCTTGTAACTCTCACATGGAACTCTCATAAGGATTCCTTTGTAACTCTCATAAGGATTGCTCTCACGTGAATTCGTTTGTAAAAACATAGATTTCCTTTATATTTAAAATGTTTTTGGCATCTAGTGAAAAAGTCAATATTCTTGATTTGCGTAATCCTTTATCTTTCTGACAGGAGATCTTTTTGCTTATCTTTCTAGATCTCTTCTCTCCTGCCAACAAAAGAGAGATTACTTACCACTTCTGGGTGGCATCAGGAAACATAAAGGTATGAACCTTTTGACAGAAACACTCTTTTATCTAAACACTTTTTCTATGCTTGCAGACCTCGTAGACCACAAATTATCAGAAGAAAGAGAAGATGAGCAACGGCTAGAACTCCAACGGATTTATTCAAATTGCTCATATAAAAGATGAAGCAAGGCTGAAGAAGAAGAAAGGAGCTTTCCTGAAGATCTTTTGAATGAGTGTACAACCAGTGAGGAACCTGAACTCCAAATACACTCAAAGAAAAAGAGAGAAAGAGCCTGAGCCCAAGAAGAAGTGTTCAAGCATCTGAAGCACTGAAGCATTCAAGCTCCTTCTTCTCTCTTCTCTCTCTCTGTGTGCATCTTGTAATCTGGGGGAGAGAGTCTTTTGCTGAGAGTTCTTTTAGTTGGTTTTTATTTGTTCCAACTCTCAGCTTTGTTCTTTCTTTTCTAAGAAAGATCCTTGTCCGGCTGTAGGACTGTATACAGTGTTAACCTAGCTAGGGGTTAGTGTCTAGCAGAACCGCACTGGGGTTTGTACCAGGAGGTTGGCTTCTTTACCTGTAAGAGAAGTGGGCTGCCTTCTTGCCCGGAAAGAGAAGAAGACCAGCTGGGGTGCTGGGTGTTGTAGTGTCCTTAAGGGGGACTGTACCCTTGGTTAGTGAAATCCCAAGAAGTTGCTTGGGGACTGGACGTAGGACTTCCATGTGGGAAGGGCCGAACCAGGATAAATCTCTTGTGTTATTTGTGTGATTGTTTATTTGCTTCCGCACTGCTACTCTTTATCACACTAAACTAACCAAACCTTCAAGTGTTAATTTTGTGTTTAATTCTATTTCAGATTTCAGAAAAACCTATTCACCCCCCCTCTAGGTTAGCTTGCTGCCGTACCAAAAGGGCCAACAAGTGGTATCAGAGCGGTCTCTGATCATTCGAAGATCCAACGATCTTAGAGTAAAGATCCATGGCAGCTCAAGGATATGCTGAAGGTCAATCAGTCACCAGACCTCCATTCTTTGATGGAGAAGACTACCAATATTGGAAAATGAGAATGGAATGCTTCATTCGGGCACAGACTTTGATCTGTGGCAGGTAATAGAGGTAGGTGATTTTGTTGTTGTTCCTGTTCCAGGCACTACTGCCATTACAATAGCTGATAAAAATAAATTATCTTAAACTTTAAAGCTAAGAACTACTTATGTTGTGCTTATCCAAAAAAGAATTTAGTAGAGTATCTGCATGTAAATCTGCTAAGAAATATGGGATAAACTGCAGATAACTTATGAAGGAACGGATAAAGTGAAACAAACTAGAATAGATATTCTTGTTTCACAATATGAACAATTTAAAATGCTTCCAAGCGAAAACATTACTACTATGTATAATAGATTTTCAAGCATAGTAGTAGGCTTAATTCTCTTGGTAAAACTCTTTCCAATGAAGAAACCGTTAGAAAAATACTTAGGTCTTTAACCGTTTCATGGACACCTAAAGTAACTGCTATTGAAGAAGCCCATGACTTAACCAAATTATCTATTGATAACTTAATAGGTTCCCTCATGGCACATGAAATTAATATGGAGCGTCTATCTGAATGCTCATCAAAGAAAAAATGTACTAATGCTCTTAAAGTTGCAGCTACTCCTTCTACTTCTTCTTCTTCTTCAAGTTCCAAAAATGCAGATTCTGAAGACAGTGACGTAGATGAAGTTCTGTCCAAGCTTCAGAAAATTTTTAAGAAGAAGAAAAATGGATCAAGAAGGATTCAAAAGAAAGAAAAGGAACCAGTCTGCTATGAATGCAGAAAACCTGGACATCTGAGACCAGATTGTCCAAGGTTAAAGAAGAATGGCCAAACCGAAAAGCTCAAGAAGCAGCACAAGAAATTTAAAAGAAAAGCCATGGCAGCTGCTTGGGAAAATGATGAGGCCACAAGCTCCGAAACATCAAGCTCAGAATCGGAGAAAGAGCAGGTAAATCTTGCCCTCATGGCAGGACTAGATGAGGTACATTCTGACTCATTTTTGATTCTTGCACAGATTCAGGATCAGAATCTGAAGATTTAGATCATGTTTTTAATGAACTTTATGATAAACACAAGGTTGTTGTAAAAGAATTGAAAAATATCAAGAACACCTTACTTGTTTGGAAAACACTAATTCTGATCTTAATCAGAAATGAAACAATTAGAAGATCAATTAAAAATGTAAAGATAATTATCTTTTAAATGAAGATTTAAAAAGTAAGAATAATGAGAAGATAGAGTTAGAAGAAAAATTGAAAACTCTAACTGAAGAAAATCTTTATTTAAAAGAATCAGTTAGAAAATTAACTAAAGGAAAAACATCTTTAGCCCTATGCTTAAAAGGATCAAAATCTGGAAATGACAAACAAGGGCTTGGTTATACACCTCCAAAAAGGAAAGCAAGTAATAAACTCAGGAAAATATCATTTACCAAAATTTGTAAAAGAAACCAAAATGCCTCAGAAAAAGGAACCTGAAACAACCAAGCTTTATCAAAAGAAAAAGTTTCTAAAAATTATGTTCAAATCATGCATCATAAAGGCAATAAGAACTGCAAAACAAATTATTCATTGCTGCTCTCATCTCATTGCAATAACTAGGACACACTGTGAACACCTGCACAACTAAGCACTTAGTTTGGATTCCTAAAGGTTATTTTCATGCATCTAACCATCAAGGACCCAAAAAGATTTGAGTACCTACTTCTGAGTAGTTTATTTGCAGGATGGCCTTGGAGCATCAGGAACAAAGGATGCTCAAGGCACTGGTGACTGCCAACTCTTCATCCATCTCATATCTGAAGAGGGAGTAGTCAATAATTTATTTGTAAATTTTAATATTACTAACAATTATTTACAAGTTTCATTCAGGTGGAGTCTCTCATTCAGGGGGAGCACAGACTAAGGGGAGTTATTCATTTATGTCAATCATTGTTGACCCCTCAATGGTAAGAATTTCTTTCACAAAGGGGAGAGAATGCAATGGTAAGAACCTTCCTTTTTGGTTTGTGACAAAAAGGGGGAGAGTATGCATGGTATGCATTATCTGTGAATTTTCTGTATTTTCTATACTTTACGTATTTTTGTCAGAAAATTCTCATAAATTTTGTCATCACCAAAAGGGGGAGATTGTTGAACCACTCCTATATTTTACCCTTTTATTTTGGTGATATAAAATTTATGTTTAATTAATTATTATTAAAAATATTTAATATCATGTTTTTCTTAATAAATATAAATTTACATGATTAATTGAATATTAAATATATTTAATACCATGATTTTTCTAATAATAAATTAAATATCATGATTTTCTAATAAATATAATTTTATGACATTATTCTGTAATGATTTGCACTAAACAGATAATGGATTCCATTCAATATATATCGATTTCAGTTCAAAGTGCCACATCGACTTGCTCTCATAAGGATCCTTTATACTCACACAGACTCCTTTGTAACTCATAAGGATTCCTTTGTACTCACACAGACTCCTTTGTAACTCATAAGGATTCCTTTGTAACTTACACAGACTTCTCATAAGGATTCGCTCTCTAAAGGAATCGATCTCATAAGGATTCGCTCTCTAAGGAATCGATCTCATAAGGATTCGCTCTCTAAAGGATCGTTCTCATAAGGATTCGCTCTCTAAGGAATCGATCTCATAAGGATTCGCTCTCATAAGGATTCGCTTTCTAAAGGAATCGATCTTATAAGGATTCGCTCTCTAAAGGAATCGATCTCATAAGGATTCGCTCCTCAAAGATTCGCTCTCTAAAGGAATCGACTCATAAGGATTCCTCTCTAAAGGAATCGATCTCATAAGGATTCGCTCTCTAAGGATTCGCTCTCTAAGGAATCGATCTCATAAGGATTCGCTCTCATAGGAATCTATCTCATAAGGATTCACTCTCTAAAGGAATCGATCTCACATGATTCCTTTGTAACTCTCACATGGATTCCTTGTAACTCTCACATGGATTCCTTTGTAACTCTCACATGGATTCCTTTGTAACTCTCACATGGATTCCTTTGTAACTCTCACATGGATTCTTTTGTAACTCTCATAAGGATTCCTTTGTAACTCTCACATGGATTCCTTTGTAACTCTCATAAGGATTCCTTTGTAACTCTCACATGGAACTCTCATAAGGATTCCTTTGTAACTCTCATAAGGATTTGCTCTCACGTGAATTCGTTTGTAAAACATAGATTTCCTTTATATTTTAAAATTTTTTGGCATCTAGTGAAAAAGTCAATATTCTTGATTTGCGTAATCCTTTATCTTTCTGACAGGAGATCTTTTTACTTATCTTCTAGATCTCTTCTCTCCTGCCAACAAAAGAGAGATTACTTACCACTTCTGGGTGGCATCAGGAAACATAAAGGTATGAACCTTTTTGACAGAAACACTCTTTTATCTAAACACTTTTTTCTATGCTTGCAGACCTCGTAGACCACAAATTATCAGAAGAAAGAGAAGATGAGCAACGGCTAGAACTCCAACGGATTTATTCAAATTGCTCATATAAAAGATGAAGCAAGGCTGAAGAAGCAGAAAGAGCTTTCCTGAAGATCTTTTGAATGAGTGTACAACCAGTGAGGAACCTGAACTCCAAATACACTCAAAGAAAAAGAGAGAAAGAGCCTGAGCCCAAGAAGAAGTGTTCAAGCATCTGAAGCACTGAAGCATTCAAGCTCCTTCTTCTCTCTTCTCTCTCTCTGTGTGCATCTTGTAATCTGGGGGAGAGAGTCTTTTGCTGAGAGTTCTTTTAGTTGGTTTTTATTTGTTCCAACTCTCAGCTTTGTTCTTTCTTTTCTAAGAAAGATCCTTGTCCGGCTGTAGGACTGTATACAGTTGTTAACCTAGCTAGGGGTTAGTGTCTAGCAGAACCGCACTGGGGTTTGTACCAGGAGGTTGGCTTCTTTACCTGTAAGAGAAGTGGGCTGCCTTCTTGCCCGGGAAAGAGAAGAAGACCAGCTGGGGTGCTGGGTGTTGTAGTGTCCTTAAGGGGGACTGTACCCTTGGTTAGTGAAATCCCAAGAAGTTGCTTGGGGACTGGACGTAGGACTTCCATGTGGGAAGGGCCGAACCAGGATAAATTCTTGTGTTATTTGTGTGATTGTTTATTTGCTTCCGCACTGCTACTCTTTTTCACACTAAACTAACCAAACCTTCAAGTGTTAATTTTTGTGTTTAAGTTTCTATTTCAGATTTCAGAAAAACCTATTCACCCCCCTCTAGGTTAGCTTGCTGCCATACCACAAGGGCCAATAACCCCCTCTCTCCTCTCTCGACCCTTCTCGTCTCTCCCTCTTCGTCTCTCTCTTCTCTTCCGTTTTCTGCTCTCTCTCCATCTCTTCTCATCCCTTTCTCTCTCTATCTCTTTCTCCATAGATATTTACTTTAATTCTATATTGTGTTAGACTCTTAATTTTATTTCATAATGTTAGTAACCTTTTTGTTGTAGTCATCCCTCTCTCTCCTCTCTCTCTTCTCTATCGCTTTCTTTCTATCTCTATTTCTCTCTTCTAATTTCTCTTCTTAGGTTAGATTTATTTTTTGTTTGATCAAATTAGTCTTAGGATTCAATTATAAAATTCTCAACACACTTTTCTAATCAAAGAAACTCAAGGTTTTCAAAGTTAATAATTTTTTTCCTCGTGGATTCGACTCGGTCTCACCACTTAACTATTGTTACAATGTTTAGTGTAGGCCGATTATTTAAGATTGATATCCACGTGTTTAACGATGCATTCGTGGGCTATTACATAACAAGTTATGACATGAACAAAGAGCACCCGTCTCATGGGACTTGCAACCCTTTGCAATATCTGATCACATTTCGGTCCCTGCATCTTTA
>JACBKR010005789.1:0-16260 GCA_014218235.1 Colocasia esculenta | reverse complement strand
AATTAGTAGGCAAGGTGGGAATTGCTCGTGATGAGGATGGTGTGATTAGATTTCATCACCGAGTTTGTGTTCCCGATGTTGTAGATGTTCATGAGCATGTTCTTGCATAAGCTCATAGGTCGAGGTTCTCTATACCTTTAGGTAACACTAAGATGTACCAGGATTTAAAGAGATCATTTTGGTGGTCCGGCATTAAGAAGGATGTAGCGGATTTTGCATCTAGGTGTTTAGTATGCCAGCAAGTGAAGGCGAGCGTCAGCGACCATCTGGTCTAATGCAGAAGATGGAGATCCCAGTATGGAAGTGGGAGGCCATCACCATGGATTTTTTAACAGGTTTGCCCAGATCAGTGAGGGGCAATGACTCGATTTGGGTGATTGTAGATAGATTCTCTAAGACTGCGCATTTCTTGCCTATGAAAAGAAGTAGTTAGTTGGGAGTTTGGCTAGGTTGTATGTTAGTAGCATTGTTAGGTTGCATGGTGTGCCGAAGTCGATCATTTCGGATCGAGATCCGAGATTTACTTCGAGGTTGTAGAAGGGTCTTCAGGATGCTTTGGGTTCCGAATTGAAATTAGTTCGGCGTTCCATCCCCAGGAAGATGGACAGTCTGAGAGGACTATCCAGACACTCGAGGATATGTTGAGAGCGTGTGTGATGGATTAGAAGGGTGATTGGGAGCGTCATTTACCTCTTGTGTTGTTCGCATATAACAACAGTTTTCATGCGAGTATTGGTATGGCTCCATTTGAGGCATTGTATGGTCGGCCTTGTAGATCTCCTTTATGTTGGGAGGATACTGGTGATAGGCAGTTGATTGGTCTGGAGTTAGTGCAAGAGACTTCGGATAAGATCTAGCTTATCAAGCAGAGGCTTGTTGCGGCGCAGGATAGGCAGAAGAGTTATGCCAACAACAGGAGGAAAGATTTAGAGTTCGAGGTTGGCGAGCATGTTTTTCTAAAGGTTTCGCCTACTCGAGGTGTTGTCAGATTTGGCAAGCATAGTGAGTTAAGTCCTATATTCATTGGCCCGTATGAGATTCTCAGACGTTTGGGCAGCGTGGCATATGAGCTAGCTTTACCCCCAGCATTAGCTAGTGTTCATCATGTTTTCCACGTATCCATGCTCAGGAGATATATCCGAGATCCATCTCATGTTATTAGTCATGAGCCAGTGGAGATCCAGCCAGATCTATCCTATGTTGAGCAACTAGTAGCTATTTTTGACAGAAGGTTTAGCACCTCCGAACAAGAGCATTGCGTATGTAAAGGTGCTATGGCGGAACTTCTCGCGAGAGGAGGCTACTTGGGAGCTTGAGGATGCTATGATGAAGAAGTATCCCCAATTGTTTGAGTAGTGTCGTTATAACTTCGAGGACGAAGTTTTCTTTAAGGGGGAGAGGGTGTAAGGCCCTAGAATTTGCCCTTCTATTTAGTTGTTTGGTCAGGTGATGTTTAGTTGTCTTGTGTATGTATCCTTGTGTATATATGTATATGCATACATGTATATATAATTTTTTGTACATATTGTATTATTATGATGTTATATGAGTTTACCATGTACATATTGTTGTATTTGCATAGTATATATATATAATATTTAAGTTGTACATTATGTATTACATGTATATGTACATAGTGTATGCATGTTTTAGGTGTTTCTGTGTTCAGGCCGAAGTGCATGTTAACGTCAATATGCATGGGCGTTTAGGGGGAGTCGACGTCCAGATCGATGGACGCCAACTCCCAGTAGACGGCAAGGAATGTGGGTGTCTATTTCCCCAAAATCTGTGCATTTCAGATCTCGAAACTGCGGCAATTTCTTCGGTTCTTGTTTTGGAAACCATCTTCCAATGGTAGGATCCCTACCTAAACACGTATCCTGACTCCCCTAGTGTAAAAAACACTAGATAGGGCAAAATAGGTTCCTTTGGCTCTTGAGAAAACCCTAAAAAACTCTGTGCGAAACTAAACTTTGGAGACTTTGATCGGGCGACTTGGTGCATCTTCCGACGATCCTCTTCGACTGGAAGGAGCTCTGACCATAGAGGAAGGCTTCCCTGACCATGGTGTGCAAGCTACATCACCACAGAACCGGTTCGGGACAAGAATTGGGGCACTTCTTAGCTTGGCCGAGGAGGGCACCATCGGATGATTAAATTAGTTCTTCAATTTTTAAGAGGCAAGTAACCTGTGTATATCAACCATAACCATGTCTAGTAGGTCTCAGGAATTTTTGGGAATTTATCTCGTGTCCTAGAACCCCCATTCACATTATTTTGTGCGTTCAGTCTGTATTTCTGCAGACATGAACTTAACGGCAACATTTGTTGCCATTAAGATCCTGAGTTGGCGGCAACAGATGGTGTCGTTAACCCCTATTGGCGGCAACATGTGTGACGCCAAGTTCATCTGGGTTTTACAGAACCCTAGTTTCACATCTGTATGATCATATTCAGACTTGTGGTTGTCTGTGTTTACTGTAGAAATTATGTTGAGTTCAGTATAGGTAGTAGGTCATAGCATGAGGAGTTACTGAATTTATGTGATTTGTGTTAATTATTAAAATTTCTATAATTGAACTGAAAACATAAAATGCCCATGTTTAATCTTGTATAAATAGATCTGATGTGAGTTAGGGTTTCATAAATTTTCTATGATTGTATGATGACTGTATACAAGTGTTGGCACTGTAGAGAATGACTGATTTACTGTGGAACCTGTTTAAGTGAAATTAGTGATAAATATGCCTGTAAACTATTTTAATTAGTGTATAGATCCAAAAATTTTGAAAAATTGAGCATGTAACATATTGTCTGTTTAGAACTTGTGATAAAAATTTCGCACTATTTGGATAACAATAAGTACTGTAAATGATTTATTACATGAGAATGAACATATGAGCATGTTAAATTATATTATGCATAATTCAGTGGCTAGTAGCATGATTTGGATGATGTTATGACTTGATTAACACTGTAAACAGTAGCATCATGCTAGGTGAACTGAAACCTAAGTAATTGTGTAAAGGTAAATGCAATTGTGATTAAATAATACATGAGAAGTGTGTAAGCAATGTGTTAATGTAAATTGTGTAAATATGTGTCGTGTGTGACACTGCTACCATAGAGGGCTGTGGAACTGTACCGTTGTAAAGTCTCTACGTTAAGGTTCAATGTGTGTGATATCCTATGGGTAATTATGATGAAATCCTGGAGGTGGACAAGTACCACTGGTTAGGGTGGAGAGTGCTTCTCCCAGTTCCACGTAGTTAACCAAGATCTATCACTGTGTTGCCTAGGTGATAGGTATGTGAATGTGTATGTATGTTCTTCTAGTGGTGGTTTGGACTATGTGTCACGGCAACTAATTGTAAAATGTGAATATGTGTATATGATCATGTGAATGTGAAATGTGAAAGATGTGTAATGTGAAATTGTTAAATGAATGTGTTAGCATGTGAATAAGTGTAAACCCATATGAATGTGTTTAATTCATGTCAAAACAGCAAGCAAAAGGTATGTATAGTGGTGTTCGATGCATGTGAAAATGATTAGAATCCATGCTAGGTATGCTATTTGCTTTATGTTTAATTCCATGCTTAAAGTATGTATAGTTACAGAAGGGTTTGAATGAGATTTAAATCTTGAAGCATGTTGAATAAAAGATGTAGAAAGCATGTTATAAGTTTTTATATTTAAGTTTTTTAAGTTATGAAAAGCATGTACCATGATTATCCTTAAGTGCTTAATGTTTAGAACTCTAGCACGTGTAGGTGATATGTGTATGGTTGTGTTCATGGATTGCTTGCTGGGTCTATTTAGACTCATACTTGCTTCAGCATATGAGGATAAATGCATATGATCCCCTACGAATGATGGCGTCTTCAGCACCAAGTTGGCTTATGATCTTTTAAGACCACGTGGAGGCCACAGACCTGCTATCAAAAAATTTGGCACCGTCTATTTCTCAGGAAGGCTTCTCTTTTCTTATGGAAAGTGATTAATAGGGTAGTCCCTGTTGATTCTCGGATTTCTGATCAAGGTATTAGTCTGGCATCCAAATGTTCATGCTGTTGTAATTACCATGCTGAAGACATTGACCATTTGTTTATTCAAAGTGATATTGCGATCAAATTATGGAGTTGGTTCAACCCTTTCTTATCCCCTCCTAATTTAAGTTGTGATCGTTTGACCTCTTGGTGTTGGAGAAATATAAAGCCTCTAATATTTTGTCTCCCTGCGGTTTTGCTTCCTTATATGGTATGGTCCTTATACTTGGGAAATCTAGAAGGAGAGGTGCAAGAGGCGCTAGGAGCAAAAATTCAGATCTAGTAGTATCATGGATGAGGATATCAAAAATCAGATCTCTCATGCTATCCATCAGCTTAATTTCAAAGTCCTCCTTCGGTTAATCGGGAAGCCGCCCTCAATTTCTTTGGCTTTAATCCCATTATTAGTAGGTGCAAATGAGGCTTGTTCGGTGGATTCCTCCTATTACTAGGCTTTGCCTTAATGTGGATGGTGCATCCAAAGGAAATCCAGGTTTGAGTGGTGGTGGTGGTTGTATTAGAGATTCGAATGGTCATATCCTTCTGGCATTTGCTTTCCATGTAAGGCCCTCGATTTTTGTTGCTTTTTATTTATTGTATGTTGAGTCATGTGTGCGTAACTTGTATATTCATATGTAAATAGCTATGTACATATTAGCTAGTTATACTTATGTATGCATATGTATAATTAGATGAAAATATTATTTGAATGCATGGTGTAATAGTGTATACATATACTACCTAGGTTTCATGTATATATGTATAGGTTAAGCATGGTTTTTGCATGATTTTAAGTTCTGGCCGAAAGGCCAATTGGCGTCAACATGGATGGACGTCCATGATGAGTCAGCATCCACCTTGATGGACGTCAATGCTTATATAAACGTCCAGAGATATGGACGTCTACTTCTCTGACATGCATGCACAGCAGACCCCGAAACTCCGGGGCAAGCAAGCCCAACCATTGGGGAGAAGTCCCCAACGGCTATCAGACATCCCATCACATCCTCCGGGATATCCCAAACCCCTCTCTCTATAAACTAAACCCTTTCTGCACCAGAAAAAGCTTCTCTTGGCCTTTTGCAAGAGGAGAGAAAGCCCTAGCTCGAACGGGTGGAGAGCTGG
Organism: Colocasia esculenta; assembly: GCA_014218235.1. Classification (NCBI taxonomy): domain Eukaryota; kingdom Viridiplantae; phylum Streptophyta; class Magnoliopsida; order Alismatales; family Araceae; genus Colocasia; species Colocasia esculenta. Next base: position 11,086 of record JACBKR010005789.1, on the reverse strand, counting down.
ACTTTGCATGCTCTAATCTGGCGGTTTGGAGCTTCATCGGCGATCTACAGCAACTAGAAGCTAGCTTGGACATAGGAGGAGGCTTCCCCGACCACAGACTGGAGGCTACAACACCACAGAACCCGGAGGAGAGCTCTTTTGGAGGCTTCTTGGGACTGTCCAAGGAGAGCTTCAACGACACCTTTGATCCCTTTGGAGATTTATTAAGAGGCAAGTAACCCACCCACTTCGTCCATGTATGTGTCTAGGAGGTTTCTATCATTTTTATGAGATTTTATCGTGTCCTGGATTCCCTATTCTTCTTGTATTTGGAGCTCGGTCTGTCTTTTTGCACATATCGGAACTTGACGGCAAGATCACTTGCTGTCATGCTCTTCGATTAGAGGCCAACGATATTGCGTTAAGCTCCTTTAACGGCCAGACTATGCCGTTAAGTTCTTCAGGACAGAACAGTGAGTTGTTCTCTCCTCCTATATGATAAATTTCCGATGTGTTTTCGTATGAGGACATATTGTAAATGTATACGTTATGTAATATGAATGGTGGAATGTGTTGTGAGACCCTTATGAATTTCTGTAACTGGCATGAATGGTTTTATTTATGAAAATGCATGTACGATAAGACCTTGATCATGTTAGTTACTATTGCGTAATTCATAAGGAGCTTGAATGCCATAATTTTGTTCAACCATGAGTAGGTATTTCAGTCTATGTTCTGAAATTTTGGGAAATTTTCCATGCTCAGGTGATTTATTGCAATTTCTATTTTGGAAATAGAAAACATGCGTAGGTTTTGTAAAATTTACAGTAAATTGTGTATTGTGCAAGAAATCCGGGGAAAATTCCTATGACAATGTGTATGTCAGGTTCAGGGTTGTGAACTATCAAATCTGATATTCATGTTATGTTCCATGTTAAATTGAATTATGAATGGCATGAGATTGAATGTTTTAATTTCTGTAAATGTAATATGATTCAGAAAAATATAAAAATTTGCATGTGTGATCATAAACCTGAAATTAGTCTGTGGTTAAAATCTCATGTTATTTGGATAACTGTAGATTGCTCTATGAAATTCCAGGCGAAAACGAGTGTTTAATGCATGCTAATATGAACATGGTTGATTGTGTATGTTTCAACCTAATTAGTGTAAGGTACTGAATGTTTGATTTCTGTCAACAGTAGTATCATGAATAGGAAAAACAAGCCATGTGTATAAGTGAGAGAATGTGAAGACATGCGTATATCATGAGTAATATGTGTGTTAAAATCGGAATGTGTAATGTGTAAGAATGTGCCATGTGTGACACTGCTTCCATAGAGGGCCGTGGAACCGTACCATGGAAAAGTCCCCATGGGAAGGTTCAATGTGTTAAGATCCTAAGGAATTAGGATGAAATCCTGGAGGTGGACAAGTACCACTGGTTAGGGTGGAGACTTGTTCTCCCGGTCTGCGCAGTCCAAGATCGTCACTGTATTGCCTAGGTGGCGTCTATGTGTATGTGTTATGTGATGTGTCCTTCTAATGGTGGTTTGGACTAGGTGTCACGGCACTAAATTGTGAAATGTGAATGTGGATATGTGTAAATTGTGTAGTGTAAATATGTGTAAACGTGCAATGTGTAAAAAGAGAACTATGGGAATGAGTAATTGTGCAAACATCTGAAACCAATGTGTTAGATTGTGAAATTGTGATCCATGATATGTTAATGTGAAATAATGTTATAACAGCAACCTTAAAATGTATTAAATGATAGTGTGCATGTGCAAGAATGTGTAGAAACCATGATAGGAATGTTTCCTTTTATGCATGTGAGAACCCCATGTTGTAGCTTAATGTGATTGGATGAGTAGTAAGCATGTGATAGGATACTTATCTTGGAATGTTTTAAATCATGTACCATATGTTTTAAATTTTGTAGAATTTCCATGACAGGTTGTCTCTTATCAATGTTCATGCATGCTATATGTTTTGCTTCATGAATTGGAATGTAGAACCTACTGTGATGTATGTATGAATGATGTGCATGGAGTTATTTGCTGAGTCTTTTAGACTCACTCCTTGCTTCGGCGTACAGGTTTAGTTGGTGACCCGACGCCTTTGGAGGAGACAGTGGAGAGTGACTCCGAGCGTGGCGAGTAGCTTGGTGGAGTCGACGTTGTGACTTTTGCTTTCATAGTATGTAATGAGACATTGTAGTAGAACTATTATGTAGTTGTGGACAAGCTATGTAATCTGATTTTAGCATTTATTTATGTGGACTTTAGTTCTCTTAAATTGTTATTTGAACCATGTATGTTAAATGTGGATGATGAAATGAAATGACAAGTAGTTCTTTTACTTCCGCTACTCTGTATCTATATTTATGAGCATCTCAGCCATGTGTACTAGTGTTGGGTAAATGTCCCACTGTGACGAGACTCACTATACCGACGTGGGTTGGTATAATCGTATCGGTATAAGGAGGGTCGTCACAGAGATTGGTATCAGAGCGGCCGGTTGAGATTGCACATGAATATATATATATATAAGTCATCATCCCCATTACATGCTAAGTCTAATAGGAATGTCCACATGTGTAGAAAACATTAATAATGAGTGGGAAATTAGATGAGAAAAATGGTTAGGAAAATTAAATAGCATAGCTCTCATGGTGGCTGAAATTTATTGCAGCCATGGCTTCGAGAGGTAGACGTGGTGGTGTGCCTGCTCGTGAGGGCGAGCAGAGACGTGATGAGCAGACTGAGCAGCAGGCCCCGGCACCACAGGGTCCTGTACTTCCCCCACTGCCGCCTGTGGATTATGGAGTGTTCATGCAGGGTTTGGTACAGGCCATGCAGACGCAGGCCCATACCCAAGCTGCACTCCAGGCTCAGTTGGAGGCTCAGGTTAGCATAATCAATCAAGTGTAGTCTGTTTTATTAATCGTATGATGTTATGTTGAATGTGTATTAATTGTTGTTTGATGTAGCAGGCTCAAGTTCTAGCTCAGGACCATGGTGGACCTTCCATCATGGAAAGATTCAAGAGGATGCTGCCACCCTCTTTAAGGGGGAGAGCGATCCGTTACTAGCAGAAAGCTGGATGAGGGAGATCGAGAAGATCTTCCGGGCTATTAGGTGTGCGGACATGATAAGGTTACTTTAGCCACCTATATGCTAAGGTATGTGCTAGTTTTATTTGTTTATATCCCATGTTAAGTTGAAGTTGTTTAGTTGGTGCTTATGAAGGTTATGTTGCAGGAGAGAGCTGATGTGTGGTGGGCTTCATTACTGCGCAGCCGGTTCGAGGACAACGCTATTGAGATTGCTTGGGACGAGTTCGTGAGGCTCTTTTGGGCCAAATTCATCCCCGAGCATATCCAGGACCGGATAGAGCAGGAGTTCCTTTCCTTGACCCAGGGTCCATGACTGTGCTCGAATATGAGGCCAGGTTTGCAGAATTATCTAAATATGCACCTCATATCGTGACAGATGAGCGCAGGAAAGCAAAGAAGTTTGTGATGGGCCTGAAGCCATCACTGAGGACAAGGCTAGTGGCATTAGACCATCGTACCTTGGACGAGGCCCTTAGAGCGGCTTGTAGGCAGGAGGGTGAAATGGAACGGTACCTCGAGGAGAAGAAGGCTTCACAGAAAAGGCCTGCAGTTATGTTCCAGCGGCAGGACAAAAAGAAAGCAGTATACCAGGCACCGCACCATCCAGTCACAACCAGCAGTGCACAGGTACCTTCTCAACGTTCCCCTAGTGTGAAGAAGGAGTGTCGCCATTGGGGGAAGACACACAGTGGTTCCGAGTGTTGGATGATTGCGGGGAAATGCTTGAAGTGTGGAAGCAGCGACCACAAGATCAAGGATTGTCCGAGACTTCAGCAGAGAGTCCAGCGCAGAGCGCCAGCCCCAGCAGCGGTATCAGCAGCAGCGCCAGCTATAGGAAGACCAGGAAGGCCTCGAGCCCCAGCTTGAGTGTTTGCCCTAGCACGAGAGGACGCTGAGCAGGCGGAGCATGTCCCGAAGGTACGGTTTTACTTCTAGGTGTGCACGCTCGGGTTTTTTTTGATACGGGTGCCACTCACTCGTTCATTTCGAGCGGTTCGCTAGGCAGTTAGCTCTAGAGTCAGGCGTAGAGTCTGAAGATTTAGAAGTCCCTTTGTCTGTGCACACACCTGCGGGTACGGTATCGACTAGGAAGTGTATTCCGTCGTTACCTGTGTGCATTGAGGATAGAGCTAGAAGGGTGTTTCTTCTTGCTAAAGATGAAGGACTTTGATGCTATTCTTGGTCTGGATTGGCTAGAGGAGCACTATGCGTTAGTAGATTGTCGTGGGAAGAGGATTGTTTTCCGCATTCTGGTGAGGACGAGTTCTCTCATCCCTAGCCAAGGAACGTGGCGGAAAGTTGGTCATCTCTGCCATGAAGGTGATGCGCATGGTGAACAAGGTGTTGTGACGCTTTTCTTGCCAGCGTGGTGTTAGTACCTGAGGCTGATGAGTCACCTACTCTTGCAGAGATCGAGGGTACAGGATTTTCCAGACGTCTTTCCCGATGTTTTGTCTAGATTGCCACCGGATAAGAGATAGAGTTCACCATAAAGTTGCTTCCGGGCACCTCTCTTATCTCAAAGGCTCCATATCGGATGCACCTGCGGAGTCAGCTGAGTTAAGGAGGTAGTTGCAAGAGTTGCTATATAAGGGATTTATTCGCCTAGTGTTTCCCTTGGGTCTCCACCTGTCTTATTTGTAAAGAAGAAGGATGGATCACTTAGGTTATGTATCGATTATAGGAAGCTAAACCAAGTGACGGTGAAGAACAGGTATCCCTTGCCTCAGATTGATGATTTGTTTGACCAGTTGCAGATGCATCAGTCTTTTCTAAGATTGATTTGTGATCTGGTTATCATCAGTTGAGGATTAGGAGTGAGGATGTGTCCAAGACGGAATTTAGATCCGTTATGGACATTATGAGTTTTTGGTTCTTCCTTTCGGATTGACCAACGCCCCTGCAGCGTTCATGGATCTCATAAACAGGGTTTTTAGGCCTTATTTAGATAGCTTTGTTGTGGTGTTTATTGATGATGTGCTGGTCTACTCTCCGGATGAGGCCACACACCATCAACATTTGAGGGTAGTGTTAGAGGTCCTTCGTGAGCACAGACTGTATATTAAATTCAACAAGTGTGATTTCTGGTTGCGCGAGGTTCATTTCCTCGGCATGTATCTTCGGTGCTGGTGTAGCAGTTGATCCAGCAAAGGTCCAGGCAGTTATGGATTGGGAGACTCCCAAGACACCTTCGGAGATTCGTAGTTTATTGGTTTGGCTGGTTACTATCGCGATTTATTGAGGGATTTTCATCCATCGCCGCCCCATTGACATAGCTACCAGAAAGGGAGTGAAGTTTGTCTGGTCCGAGAAGTGTGAGAGTAGTTTTCAATTGTTGAAGACTAAGCTCAAGTCAGCTCTGGTGTTAGTCTTGCCGAGCGGTGTAGAGGGTTTTGCTATCTACACGGATGCGTCTCAGATGGCCTTGGTTGCGTTTTGATGCAGCAAGGAAGGGTAGTGGCTTATGTCTCTCGTCAGTTGAAGGAGCATGAGAAGAACTATCCGACCCATGATTGGAGCTTGCAGCAGTGGTTCATGCACTAAAGATTTGGAGACACTATCTTTATGGTGTCAGATTTGAGGTGTTCACCGACCACAAGAGCTTGAAATATCTTTTCTCCCAAAAGGAATAAACCTGAGGCAGAGAAGATGGATTGAGTTCTTGAAGGACTATGACTTCGACCTTCAGTATCACCCTGGGAAGGTGAATGTCGTAGCTGATGCCCTGAGTAGGAAGAGACCATCTCTCTAGCAGGACTAGAAAATGTTGGAGGATGCGCCTTGCGCGTTGACTGAGTTAGAGCCATTGTTATGCCAGGCTTTTGTAGCTCAGTTGTCTCTTAGGTCTTCGGTGTTGGATGAGGTGATCGAGCAACAGAAAGCCGACCCTAGACTCCAAGAGTTAGTGGGCAAGGCGGGCATTGCTCGTGATGAGGATGGTGTGATTAGTTTCATCATCGCGTCTGTGTCCCTGATTTGGTAGAGGTCTGTGAGCATGTGTTAGCGGAGGATCATAGATCGCGATTCTCTATTCATATGGGTAACACCAAGATGTACCAGGATTTGAAGAGGTCCTTTTGGTGGTCCGGCATGAAGAGGGATGTAGCGGATTATGTATCCTAATGTTTAGTATGCCAGCAAGTGAAAGCCGAGCGGCAGCGACCATCTGGTCTTATGCAGAAGATGGAGATCCCAGTATGGAAGTGGGAAGCTGTCACTATGGATTTTGTTTCGGGTTTGCCTCGGTCTAGACGGGGTAATGACTCAATTTGGGAAGTCGTAGATAGATTCTCGAAGACTGGCATTTCTTACCAATGAAGAAGAAGCAGTCAGTAGAGAGCTTGGCTAGATTGTATGTCAGTAGCATCATTAGATTGCATGGTGTGCCGAAGTCGATCATTTGGATCGAGATCCGAGATTTACTTCGAGGTTGTGGAAGGGTCTTCAGGATGCCTTAGGTTCGGAGCTGAAGCTCAGTTCGGCGTTTCATCCCCAGACAGATGGACAGTGAGAGGACTATCCGGACGCTCGAGGATATGTTGAGGGCGTGTGTGCTAGATTGGAAGGATGATTGTGAGCGTCATTTACCTCTAGTGGAGTTCGCATACAACAACAGCTTTCATGCGAGTATTGGTATGGCCCCATTTGAGGCGTTGTATTGTAGGCCCTGTAGATCCCTTGTGTTGGGAGGAGGCAGGCGATAGGCAGTTGATCGGTCCGGAGTTAGTTCAGGAGACTTCGGATAAGATTCAGCTTATCAGGAAGAGGCTTGTTGCGGCCCAGGATAGGCAGAAGAGCTACGCCGACAACAGGAGGATGATTTAGAGTTCGAGGTAGGTGAACATGACTTTTGAAGATATCGCCTACACGTGGTGTGGTTAGATTTGGCAGGCATAGTAAGTTGAGCCCTAGATTCATTGGCCCGTATGAGATTCTCAGACGATTGGGCAACGTGGCATATGAGCTAGCTTTACCCCCAGCTTTAGCTAGTGTTCATCCCGTTTTCCACGTATCTATGCTCTAGAAGTATGTCCGAGATCCATCTCATGTGATTAGCCACGAGCCAGTGGAGATACAGCCAGATCTGTCATATGAGGAGCAACCAGTAGCTATTCTTGACCGGAAGGTTCAGCATCTTCGGAACAAGAGTATTGCGTCGGTTAAAGTTCTATGGTGGAACTTCTCGCGAGAGGAGGCTACTTAGGAGCTTAAGGATGCGATGAAGAAGAAGTATCCCTGTTTGTTTGAGTAGTTTTTTTAAACTTCGAGGATGAAGTTTCCTTAAGGGGGAGAGGTGTAAGGCCCTCGATTTTGTTGCCTTTTTATTTATTGTATGTTGAGTCATGGTGTATGACTTGTATGTTCATATGTAATAGCTATGTACATATTAGCTAGTTATACTTATGTATGCATATGTATAATTAGATGGTAAATATTATTTGAATGCATGGGGTAATAGTGTATACATTATACTACTAGGTTTCATGTATATATGTATAGGTTAAGCATGGTTTTGCATGATTTTAAGTTCTGGCGAAGGGCCAATTGGCGTCAACATGGATGGACGTCCATGATGAGTTAGCGTCCACCTCGATGGACGTCATGCTTATATAAACGTTCAGAGATATCGACGTCTACTCTCTGACATGCATGCGCAGCAGACCCCGAACTCTGGGGGCAAGCAAGCCCAACCATTGGGGAGAAGTCCCCAACGGCTATCAGACATCCCATCACATCCTTCGGGATATCCCAAACCCCTCTCCTATAAACTAACCTTTTCTGCACCAGAAAAAGCTTCTCTTGGCCTTTGCAAGAGGAGAGAAGCCTAGCTCGAACGGGTGGAGAGCTGGACTTTGCATGCTCTGATCCGGCGGTTTGGAGCTTCATCTGGTGATCTACAGCAACTAGAAGCTAGCTTGGACATAGGAGGAGGCTTCCCCGACCACGGACTGGAAGCTACAACACCACAGAACCCGGGGAGAGCTTTTTGGAGGCTTCTTGGGACTGCCCAAGGCGTGTTTCAACGACACTTTGATCCCTTTGGAGATTTATTAGAGGCAAGTAACCCACCCACTTCGTCCATGTATGTGTCTAGGAGGTTTCTATCATTTTTATGAGATTTTATCGTGTCCTGGATTCCCCCATTCTTCTTGTATTTGGAGCTCGGTCTGTCTTTTTGCACAGATCGGAACTTGACGGCAAGATCACTTGCCGTCAAGCTCTTCAATTAGCGGCCAACGATATTGCCGTTAAGCTCCTTTAACGGCCAGACTATGCCGTTAAGTTCTTCAGGACAGAATAGTGAGATATTCTCTCCTCTGTATGATAAATTTCCGATGTGTTTTCATATGAGGATATATTGTAAATGTATACGTTATGTAATATGAATGGTGGAATGTGTGGTGAGACTCTTATGAATTTCTGTAAATAGCATGAATGGTTTTATTTATGAAAATGCATGTACGATAAGACCTTGATCATGTTAGTTACTGTTGCGTAATTCGTAAGGAGCTTGAATGCCATAATTTTGTTAGACCATGAGTAGGTATTTCAGTCTATGTTCTAAAATTTTGGGAAATTTTCTATGCTCAAGTGATTTATTGCAATTTTTGTTTTGGAAATAGAAAACATGTGTAGGTTTTGAAAAATTTACAGTAAATTGTGTATTGTGCAAGAAATCAGAGAAAATTCCTGTGACAATGTGTATGTCAGGTCAGGGCTGTGAACTGTGAAATCTGATATTCATGTTATGTTCCATGTTAAATTGAATTATGAATGGCATGAGTTTGAATGTTTTAATTTCTGTAAATGTAATATGATTCAGAAAAATATGAAAATTTGCATGTGTGTTCATAAACATGAAATTAGTTGTGGTTAAAATCTCATGTTATTTGCATAACTGTAGGGTGCTCTATGAAATTTCCAGGCGAAAATGAGTGTTCAACGCATGCTAATATGAACATGGTTGATTGTGTATGTTTCAACCTGATTAGTGTAAGGTACTGAATGTTTGATTTTTGTCAACAGTAGTATCATGAATAGGAAAACAAAGCCATGTGTATAAGTAAGAGAATGTGAAGACATGTGTATATCATGAGTAATATGTGTGTTAAAATCGGAATGTGTAATGTGTAAGAATGTGCCATGTGTGACACTGCTTCCATAGAGGGCCGTGGAACCGTACCATGGAAAAGTCCCCATGGAAGTTCAATGTGTTAGATCCTAAGGGCATTAGGATGAAATCCTGGAGGTGGACAAGTACCACTGGTTAGGGTGGAGACTTGTTCTCCCGGTCTGCGCAGTCCAAGAGTCGTCACTGTATTGCCTAGGTGGCGTCTATGTATATGTGTTATGTGATGTGTCCTTCTAATGGTGGTTTGGAATAGTTGTCACGGCACTAGATTGTGAAATGTGATGTGGATATGTGTAAATTGTGTAGTGTAAATATGTGTAAACGTGCAATGTGTAAAAAGAGAACTATGGGAATGAGTAATTGTGCAAACATCTGAAACCAATGTGTTAGATTGTGAAATTGTGATCCATGATATGTTAATGTGAAATAATGTTATAACAGCAACCTTAAAGTGTATGAATGATAGTGTTCATGTGTAGAATGTGTAGAAACCATGATAGGAATGTTTCCTTTTATGCATGTGAGAACCCCATGTTGTAGCTTAATGAGATTGGATGAGTAGTAAGCATGTGATAGGATACTTATTTTGGAATGTTTTAAATCATGTACCATATGTTTTAAATTTTGTAGAATTCCATGATAGGTTGTCTCTTATCAATGTTCAAGCATGCTATATGTTTTGCTTCGTGAATTGGAATGTAGAACCTACTGTGATGTATGCATGAATGATGTGCATAGAGTTATTTGCTGAGTCTTTTAGACTCACTCCTTGCTTCGGCGTACAGGTTTAGTTGGTGACCCGACGCCTTTGAAGGAGACAGTGGAGAGTGACTCCGAGCGTGGCGAGTAGCTTGGTGGATTCGACGTTGTGACTTTTGCTTTCATAGTATGTAATGAGGCATTGTAGGAGAACTATTATGTAGTTGTGGACAAGCTATGTAATCTGATTTTTAGCACTTTATTTATGTGGACTTTAGTTCTCTTAAAATTGTTATTTGAACCATGTATGTTAAATGTGGATGATGAAATGAAATGACAAGTAGTTCTTTTACTTCCGCTACTCTGTATCTATATTTATGAGCATCTCAGCCATGTGTACTAGTGTTGGGTAAATGTCCCACTGTGACGAGACTTACTATACCGACGTGGGTTGGTATAATCATACCGGTATAAGGAGGGTCGTCGCATTCTATTATGGTTTTGGTAATAGTCTTCAGGCTGAGATTAGAGCAATCATGATGGGCTCAAGCTGGCTGAAGAGCATGGTTTTCGGCTTTCTTTGATCTATTCAGACTCGGCTATTCTTGTTAAATCTCATCTACTAATTCCTCTCCTAGCTGGGACTATTTCAGATGGTGGCGGTCTACAGCTGCAATTTTTCACAGACATGGGGCGGATATCCATCATGTGTACAGAGAGGCTAACAAAGTTGCTGATGGCCTTGCGTCCTATGCTTGTTCCTATGCTGAGAATAAAATTTTTACATCTTCTTCTGCGCTGCCTCTGGCTTGTAGGGGTTCAGCTACATTAGATAAAACTGGGCTGCCTTTATTGTTAGACTAGTTTTATTTTTGCTTGTTGGGGCTTGCCCCGATTGGTGGTTGTATTCTTCTCTCTTATATAATATTTAGGCCCAACCTCTTGCTGGTGGAGTGGGAACATTCTCCCCTCTGGGGGAGGGTGCACTCTCCTAGCCTTTGAGGTCTGAGGACCGGTTTTGATTAAAAAAAAAAGACTCATACTTGCTTCGGCGTACAGGTGTGATAGGTATCTTCACATCCGAGGAGGATATAGTTAGGAGCGACTCCGAGCGCGAGGAGTAGCTATTTTGTGGAGATCTTACGTTATATATCTTA
>JACBKR010005788.1:0-16484 GCA_014218235.1 Colocasia esculenta | reverse complement strand
CACGAGACTTCTAATCTGGCGATTAATCAAGGGTTTTCTCTCTCAGAGAGATGTAATTAACGTCGTTGTGCTTAGGCAACGGCGGGGTCTTGGTCCCGACCCGATCTCCATTTTCGTTTGATGAAGTCAAACGGTGCACACAATAGACCTAAAGCCCTTCGACTCTCGGAGGCAGAACACTTGTTGCCACTTCGGTGGCTGGCATGCCTGCGCTATACGATTGTCGATTCATCTCTCATCCCCATCGCTCGAGTAGCATCCGACAAGACTTGAATTGCAATACGCATCCATGAGAACATGAGAAAACATGATAAAAAAGAATAAAAAAATTGAGATTTTAATCTTATTTTTAAAATCTATTTCCACAGCGTCGAAGAAGCAGTCACCACCATAAGGAGAGCGAGCCACCCCCACATCGGAGAAGCATCATACTGAGAAGAAGAACCCCAACACAACCACAAGGGCCAAACACCCTACACAAGCCCCCTCACCTCACACTCTCCCTCAAACACTCCCCACGGTGAACACAGCACAGAGGGGGTCGGAGGAGAAGAGGAACAACCAAAATGGGGGAAGAAGGAGGCTGTTCTGCGGCCTGTGGCCCACTACAAGAAAATGCCTAAATCTTTTAAATTTTTTTTCTCTTGTGCATTTAAATCTTGTTGCTATTTGAAATTTTCCACAGAATCGGTTCTAATTTTGTTTATTGGATCTATATATGTGCTATCTTATTTTCCAATTTTCTTGTTTACTCCTAAACTTATCTTCCTCCCCTCTCCCACCCTTTGGCAGAGAAGAAAGGGGGGCTTAATGTTATGGTGTTCATGGATGTGACAAAGGAATATTTTGTGCATATTATAGATGGAATAGTATTATTGTCTAAATACAAGTAAGGCAAACAGTACCCGTCGCTCAATACATGCACAAATATTTTCTCCACATATTTTGATAAATGAAGTGAGAGATGTAGAGAGATAAACGACAACTTCCATGTGGTTTTTATTTGATTATAGTTAGAATATGGTAAAATGTCATGGGGAGGGTTTGGTATGAGCTCAATAAAAGCTTGCCAACCCATGGATAATGACAAAGAATTTTACAAGGTTTTACAATGGCAAAATCATAAGATATTGTCACAAATTATACTAACTTGTCATCAAGTCTATGTAAGATTAGCTTAAGTTATCACTAATAAAATCATAAGATAGTGGTGAGGATCAGTAGTTTTAGAGGCAACTTAGATGTTGCTTGTTTTCATAAAAAAAGAATATCAATTCCAAAATACCTTGCCATAATAACTGTATCATGTTTGATATATCATGCCAAAAAACATCATATTTAAAAATAAATATGTTGTTTATGATATTTTCTGTTGAACCAAATAACCACTAAAATCAACATCAAACACAAGTACCACTTAAAGAAATACAACTTAGAAAACACAAAAAAAACTCTACATTCACATCCACCTAAAACATTAAAAAGATATTCCCCAAAATAATATTTTTTTTTGGTGGGGGGGGGTTAGCAGGGGGAGGGGGGCCGGGTGCAGGGGGAGGGAGGCGGGTGGGGGGTTGGGAAGGGGAGGGGGGCCGCGTGCAGGGGGAGGGGGGCCGCGTACAGGGGGAGAGGGGCCGGGTGGGGGATTTAGCAGGGGGAGGGGGGCCGCGTGCAGGGGGAGGGGGGTTTAGCAGGGGGAGGGGGGCCGCGTGCAGGGGGAGGGGGGCCGGGTGGGGGGTTGGGAAGGGGAGGGGGGCCGCGTGCAGGGGGAGGGGGGCCGGAGTAAGGTGGTGGGGGTGGGGAGAGAGGGGGAGGGGGATACACGTACTGGGTCGGGGTGGCGGCGGCGAGCGGCGCAGCGGCGAACGTGAGAGAGAGAGAGAGAGAGAGAGAGAGAGAGAGAGAGAGAAAGAGAGGCGGGGTTTCGCGAAACGGGGTATAGGCATTTTACCGACGGAATTTCTGACGGAAATATCTCCGTCGAAATATCCGTCGGTATACCGACGGATAGATATTTCTGTCAGAAATTCTGTCGGATTTTTCGACAGATGATCATCCATCGGAATTACCGACGAAAAATTATCTGTCGGAAACATCCGTCAGTAATTCTGCATTTTCTTGTAGTGGCCTTTTAAGCCTTGGAGTTGAGCGCGTTCACTTACTGAACGCGACGGCCAACCTGTCGCGATCCCAAAGTCCTGGTCAAACTGACCAACAGGAATGCCACGTGTTAATCTCACAGACCTGACAACCTAAACACGACACCTGACATGTCGCCTTCACGTTGTCAGGGGTTGACACTTGTCCCAATTGTCCTGACAGCAAGATGACAAAACTACATGCTGTGGTCAGAGGGCTGAACACGACAGCCACCTTGTCGCTTTCAGAAGGCGACGGCCCAATGCGTCGCGACCTTCATCCGAAGGTGGATGGCCAACAAGAGGGGGATGTTACAGAGAGCCCTAGTTTTGTGCCCAGTTCCTTCATGAGTGAGGTTGGGCATTAAACCACCCAGCTCACTGTACAAGGGAAAGGGGTCGTCTGGTTTTCACATGAAGAAGTAAAGAAAAAATAAAAAAGAAGATAAATATAACACACCAACATAGACGAGGATAAGAGAACAAAGATATGCATATAAAATACTATGACTTGTCTTCACATAAGCACAGAGGCCCTCACATGTCATTTCAAACCACAAGCCCCATCATGATGGGGGTACATTCCTAGAAGACAAGTCTTCCATCAAGAAGTACATGCTAAGGAAATGAAAAGGAAAAGGGCTTTGTGGACGTTAAAAAAAAGGGGAAACAGAAACAAAAGAAAAAATGCAGAGCAAATACAGGCCCATGTGCAAGCCCAAAAACCATGCCCATATAGGGCCGAAAAGCACAGGCCCATGTGCAGGCCCACCGTCGAATGCCCCTAAAGAAAAAAAGGGAAAAAGTAAAGGGCAACGTGGGAAGAGGCCTTTCTAAAGCCCCTTAAAAAGAGCTTGCTTGCGCAACAAGCAAGGGGGAGCAGAGGTAGAAAGGAGGGTGTTCTCTATTCTGGTTTCCCGTGAAGAGAGAAGCTAGCAGAAGGGAGAAAAGAGAAGAGAAGGGCTAGGTTTTCTGGTCTGTTTTCCAAGGAAGAAAAGGCTGCTACGTGAAGAAGGGAAGAGAAGAATATAAGAGGAAATGGCTGCTGGTTCTTCTCTTCAAAAAGGAGCAGCATATACGAGAGAGGGGAAGGGGCTTTGAAGAGGGGTTCCTTTTTAAAAGGTGTGCTGGGGTGAGGAAGAGAGAGGAGGGAGTCCAAGGAAAGGGGGCATCGCCCCTTCCTCTTTGGTTTTCTTTTTGTTTTCTTTCTTTCCTTTCTCCTCTCTTGTCAAATCAGAATAGCTATCTATTTTATTGTCTCTTCCCCATCTCCCATGTGATATGTGATGGGCATTTATTGCCCCTTTTAAATATTATATGAGTCTCATGTGGCAAGATAGCATGTTTGTTCTTTTCTTTATGCAATGTGGTACGAATGTCATGTCTAATGTTTTTCATGTTGCACAAACATGTGTTCCTTCTCCCCATTATTTCCAATTCAATCATCCATCGATTTTCCCCCAGTAGAAGCCTTCTTTGCTACTGTGCTGTGTTCAGCCCCCTTTTGAAGGCAGGCTGCCGACTCACTGTAATGTGAGTTTGTGGGCACCCAAGGGTGGATAGTCTAATATCCATCTCTTGCTTAGACCCTAAAATGGGACTGACAGACCTCAAATCCCTCTTGAGAGTGTTGTTTTCCCTCTGGCAGTGGAAACCCCCTCCCATTTATGAGTTTTGTGCTTGAATGTTCCTTGCCGACTCACTGTGATTTCAAGTCTGAGCACCAAAGAGTTGGATAGTATGATATCCATGCTCTGTCTAAGACTTGAATAGGATCTAATTAGTTCCAAAATCATGAGTATGATGTGTTTATCCCATTTTCTAGAGCAAAAACCATGCAAAAACACTGTTTCCGTGTTGAAGGCTTGCTGTCGACTCACCATGGCAGTGAGCTTTAAACATTTTAAAGTCGGTGGCATGGTGTTCCGACCCACCTAAGAGTTGGAATCGACCGGGTTGTGTTTTAGTCTTGTACGTAAGCTTATCTCGCTTATTTTCCATGAGTATACCCTTAAATGGAGCGCTACCCCTTTCAAATGGGTGCTGCCGACTCACGCACGCAGAAGTATGTCTGCTGCCGACTCACCTGGAAATGAGACATCTATGAGATTTTGGGTTAGATAAAATGATATCTATGCCCAACTATCTAGATTCAAACATCACTGGACCACCAGCCGGGTTATTTTTGGTCTCGGTACTTAGCGGTTCCCTCATAGGCACGCCTCGAGAACCGGTACCGTGTGTCGTTTGAGTGACGTCATATGTGGCAAACACTCCATTTTGGTACTGTCTCCTTCGTGGTGGATGGGTATCGTGAACTCCCCTAAATTTCATGAGTCTGGGGAAGATGCTGCCGAGATTTCCTACGAGTCTTAAACCGTTACATGTTTCTGGCTGGTGAGTCAGCAATGATTCAGCAGGCCACCGACATTGCCGACTCACTGAATTAGTGAAGGATTTCAGACCGATGAGTCGGCAAACCTCATGAACGATGAGCCAGCAAGCCTCGGCTGATGAGAACGTCTATTCTTGGTCTCGGTACTTATTGATTACCTCGTAGGCAAGCCTCAGAAATTGGTACCGTGTGCTATTTGGGTGACGCCGTGCGTGGCAAACACCTCGTTTTTGGTGCCGTCTCCATCATGGTGGACGGGTACCGTGACCTCCCCCTTTTGCTATGAATGAGGGGAGATGCCGCTAAATTTTTCTCGCGTATTCTTATGTCATTAAAAACCATTAAAACCATACTGGTTAGGTGATTCGGCAGCATTGCAACAGTCTGCCGACTCACTGATCAGCAGGAGTCTGTCGACTCGGTCATGCTTTGACTCAACAGTCTGCCGAGTCATTGATGCAGCAAGGCTCTGCCAACTCAGTCCTACATAGACTCAGCAGTTGCCGACTCACTAACCCAGCAGGGTTCTGCCGACTCAGTCATGCTTTGACTCAGCAGTCTGCCGACTCATTGATGCAGCGAGTCCTACACCGACTCAGTCCTACACCGACTCAGCAGTCTTGCCGACTAACTGACCCAGCAGGGTTCTGTCGACTCAGTCATGCTCTGACTCAGCAGTCTGCCGACTCATTGTTGCAGCAGGGTTCTGCCAACTCTTCTGACTCAGCAGTCTGTCGACTCAGCTGAGCTCCGCCGACTCAGTAGTCTGCCGACTCACCAACATAATTATGACTATCATGCTTCAAATGGAACAAAGAGAACATATCGGCATTAATTTATAAATGTCAAATTAATAAATGAATAAAAGACCCAACAATTGTACATGAAGATGATAATGATCATAATGAGTTACATGCTATCAATAGACATCTTTCTTGTTGCCATTTCTAGCTTAACTTCATGACGCACTTTGCACCTTTATCAGATGTTCAAGAGTTTTCTCTCTCAGAGAGATGTAATTAAAGTCATTGCGCTTAGGCAACGGTAGGATCTGGTCCCGACCCAATCTCCACTTTCATTTGACGAAGTCAAACGGTGCGTAAACAGACCTAAAATCCTTCGACTCTTGGAAGCAGAACATATTGTCACTTCGGTGACTGGTACGCCTGCACTATGCGATTGCCGATTCATCTCTCATCGCCACCGCTCGAGTAGCACTTGACGGGAGTTGAATTTGTAATATGCATCCATATATATGAGAACATAATAAAGAACTTAAAATTTTAAGATTTTTCATGATGGATCCATAAATCTATTTCTACAGGCTCTCAGAAGGGAGGAAACAAAGATCAATAGGAAGTAAAAAAAAAACTGCTACATCAATTTCTGCCCTCACCTTTCCCCACTCTCTTAAACACTGCACACACACAGCCCCCGAGAAGGACAAAGTTGGACCCTCCTTTTTCCCTCTCTTCTGCCGCAGGTCTTCTCAGGAAGAGGAGGAGGAACTCTCTAGAAAGAAGGTTTGCTTCTCCTCCAAGAAAGAGCTCCCCTCCTTTTTGCACACCTCTTTTTTTTCTCCCCTCTTTTCGGGAATCGGTGATGGGCCCTTTTTAAAAGCCCCTCCAAGGGCTGAGATGGCAGGATGGTGGGAAGTGCCACTTTTTTTTTGCCACCAGCCCTTTCTTCTTTTTGGTGTTACTTTTTGCTCCTCTTCTTTCTTTATACCTACTGTAGGTGCACCTGCATTGCTTAATGGGCCGCAGGCCCATTTGCAATCTATTGGTCCAAATCGGGTGCAAATATTATACTAAAATAATTAACAAATAACTTATGAATGATCTTGATGTATGATCTTGAAATAAAATAGGTTTGAATCTTATAAATAATTAATTTTTTACTTGTAGATTGAATTAAACTTATATATATACATATAGATACATATATATATATATATAACTCACAAATTTAATTGAACTTATTAAAATATTCATTAAAAATTTGAACTTGAGAATATTTAAATGAATCAAATTTGAATAAACATTTTCAATGTTCGATAGAGGACAGCGAGAGGGAGAGGTGTGTGGACAGCAGCACGGAGGGTTTTAATTAGCTGGGATATGAACGGATCGATGAGAGAGATGAAGAGGACAGAGGTGAGTGGGCTGACCGGCTGAGGCAGGCTGCAGGCCTCGCCGGCAAAACGCCACCAACCCTACTGTCCTGCAATAATGGCCACAGTTATCGTACACACCAACCGCTGCCCAGCTTGCTCCGGAATGCACATCCCCACTCCGGCCAACCTCACGCTCAGACGTAGATCTGGTCGCCCTCCTCCGATCTCCACTACACCATCCCGGATTCCGGGGCCCCAACGAGAGACGGACGTCGTCCATGGCCGCCTCTCTATGGGGTTCTGATATTGTTCAGATATACCGGCTCTTGCAACTCAAAGTTTTCACTATTTCAGAAGAAATTTTTTATATATAGGGCGCTTTTTAACTCTCTGGTTTTTATCAATTCATCACTGGATTTTGAAATCTAGAAAGTTATACCCTGAAAAAGTACTGGACTTTGTTTCTTATATATCATCTCAAGTAAATTAATCACAACTGATCAGAAAGATATATACAGTACTACATCAATCGGCAAACCTCATACGCTAAGATTACGTTATGAAAAATGGAATCAAGGTATCAAGGCATACATTGGAAGGATCTGACGGAAACGATGGGGATTATTATATATGGACCAAATAATATATATGAGTGGGGTCACCAAGTTCCTGTAATGATCCCGCCACTAGCTAGATTTTAATGCTCTTATAAAGATACCTGTACTGATCCATGTCGCAGATATAACTTCATTGTTAAATTTTGTTAAGCTTATTTAATACATGTCGGCATCGACATTAATCCTTTTTGGGGGGGTAAGTGATCGATGCTGGTTTAACGTGAGCACCTCTCTCTCCATACTCACCGTAAAGAAGATCTGAAATTTCAATTTTTACAGCTTAGTAAGAATTCCAGATGGAAAAAGCCTCAGCGTTTGGAAGTGATTGAAAAGCCAATTTTTACCAAAAGGGGCTTTTCTGCGAATCACATGTACAAAACACTTCGGACCATTTTCACATGCCCTCGTGGCCCGTGCCCAACCTGTGGTAAAAAAAAAAAATCACGTTCGTGAAAAACCTGCGAGATAGGAAAAAAAAAACACTTTGCTCCCACATCAGCACAACGTCTTCATTACTGTGCCCAAAAATCTCCTCAAGCAGCTCCTTAATACTTTTTCGCCAGAGAAGAGAGAGTTTCTCTCTATCTCTCTCCAAATGCCAAAATTGGCAAGCACAAAAGTCGGAGAGTCGCGTGGGTCCATTTGGAAACACATCCACTTTTGTCAGAGATTTTTTGCACCACAACGCGTTAGCAAACGGTGTTGACTTCGTTAGACCTCCAGCTTATAAAAAGATAGGGATTCCAGCTTGAATTCACGCGCGCGCGCACACACACAGATCTAGAGAGAGAGATGCGGGAGCAGAAGTGATTAGCGGCGGGCAGGGGACAGATCCGCGATGGTCTCTGCGGGGAGCGACGGCTCTGGTCCCGGCGGCAGCAAAGGGATCGGGTAAGTGGCCAGAAGTACTTAGAACCGCCCCCGCGCAGGAGTTCAAACTTAGGCAGATCGGACACCCAACTCAGAATGCATAGCAAGCTACGCAAATTGATGGTTCACTGTTCTAATTTAGTTGAGGAGGCTTTTCTAATTCCTTTTTACCTTTGGTCGACCTAGCTAGACGTATAATTCAACTTATCACCGTATAAATGCATATACACGCTGCTTTCGATCTGTTCAGCGTCCCAAAGTAGTTTACATAGAAAATTCTCCACGATTTAAATCAAAACTTGGAGTCTGATCGGTGATGTCAGTTAACCCCCACGAGACGCAGTTGCCATATGCATGTGGATGAGAACAATAAGCCTAATTACAAGTTTCTTCAAGCGGCCAAATTAACTAGCTAGTTATTCTTTAAGTTCTGGTGACTTGTGGTCTGACTTGGGTTCGTTCCTTCGTCGCCGTGCAGTCTCGCTAGTGGAGGAGCTTGCCAAGCTTGGGGATCCGTGTACACCTGCTCCCGGAACGAAGCCGACCTTGCTCAATGCTTGGAGAGGTGGCAGGCGATGGGCCTCGCCGTCACGGCGTCCGCCTGCGACATCTCCTCCCGGCGGGAAAGAGAATCGTTGATGGAGAAGGTAGCCTCCGCTTTCGACGGGAAGCTCAACATCCTTGTAAGCCCTTTAATTATAGCTAGTTCGATCGACTTTTTGTTTCTAATTCGTCCACGTTGATTAATCAATCTTTTGGGGGGAGACTAACGTGAAGAGCCAAGAAAATGAACTATTTAATTCTGGTATGATCCAAGTAGGTTAATAACGTGGGTACGATTATGGTGAAGCCAACTGTGGATTATACACCTGAGGAATTCTACCAAATCACAGTCACCAACTTCGACTCGGCTTTTCATCTCTGCCAACTCGCACATCCCTTTTTGAAAGCCTCCGGTGCCGGCAACGTTGTTTTCATCTCTTCTATTGCTGGGTTGGCGCATACGGAAGGTGCATCTGTCTATTCAGCCACTAAAGGTAGAAACAACAAATATAATCAACACGCATCTAGCTAGTTTAATTATCTAACTCAGTATTCAAGGTTCAACTTTGAGATGGTTTCCGGTGTTTCACCTTTTGCCGGGCGCCTGCAGGAGCCATGAATCAGCTTACGAGGAGTCTGGCATGCGAGTGGGCCACAGACAACATCCGGGTTAACAGTGTGGCACCAGGCCTGATCAAGACCCCGCTTGGAGATGTAATTATCAGCACCCCAGCTACATTAATTAATTATGCCATTAATTCTTACATGTGACATACAGTAACAGTACTCTTCTCTGCCGCCAAACACATGGGATCGATATTGTTTCCATCTCCATCGCAGTTATTTGCTCGACCTTGGATGGTGATGACTAATTAATGCGGCTCTTTGTCGTCGTGTCTGGGGCCAGTAGCTGATCACCCTTTGGTTTCCTCGTTTTAATTTGTACAAGACATTGGTGCAGAAAGCCTTAAATTAGGACGGGTTTCGGCCCAAAGCTTTCAACAGAAGGCGTATGCATGTCTCAACGTTTCTTATCTCTCTGCTCTGCTGCAGGCGCTTGGCGAGGCAGTTGAAGCCAAATTTGTGCGTAGAACTCCCCTGCGCCGGCCGGGGCATCCACATGAGGTATCATCAATGGTGGCATTTCTCTGCCTACCAGCAGCTTCTTACATCACCGGGCAGATCATCACTGTTGATGGGGGAGTGACGGTGAATTGCATATCTAAGTTCGACTAGCGAGGAACACGGTAATGGCTAGCTCGTGCAACGCGACCGGCTTGGCGTGCAGCTTCTCGTCTTTATTAATGTCTTGAATAAAAGTGTGCAGCTTCTGTTTAACCCTATCTATAAATATGATTTGAGCTTTCATGATCAGGGTGTTTTTTTAGCTGAAAGATTGTGACCTGATTTGTCTCGACTGCATATGGGGGAGAAAAAAAATAGTAAAATATGTAGCATATATATCTTGCTATCATAAATAGATCATGTGAGTTCTATTGCTAACATGACAATTGGGCTCTCCACTTGTAAGAGTGGATGGCTCGCTGGCCGAGCACAAAGTGTTCTTCATTGTTCTCACATGTGTAAATTTCTAGTTCACCATGGAATCTCTCCCCTTGAGGCGCTTGAGAGGTCTCTAATATAAATGCTTAATCAAAACCCGTCAGATTTGGAAAGAGAGGATGATCAAAGGAGGGGCAAGATCAAAGGAGGGGCAAGAGCAGGAGGCCGGAAAACTTCCTAATTAACCAAAAAAAAATCTAGTAAAAGAAAGTACCATGGATGGAAAAGTCGGGTTGGCCCGTTAAAGCCAAATCGTCCAGTACACTAGTTCGTGGGGATTGGAATATGCCCCCACCTAGCCCTATCTTATAGTCATGGCTCATATAGGGTAGGGTGGTTTCGAGCTCACGAGCGGACTCTTCGATCGATTTAATATATATTGAGTTCTCAACTTCAAAGATCATGACATGACCTCTCTTTGCATGACCCATGGTGCCCCAATCTTGCTACTAGACATGTATCTATCGCACCGCGGCATGGTTTGGAGGCTCTCGAACATATCCCATGGTAGGTGTCGGAAGTCCCTCTCCACAATCAGACCAACAACAGTGCCCTTAAAGGGTGAACATCAAACCCTCTCCACGAGCACTGTGGAAGGTGTGAAACAAATCTCCACCCTACCAGAATGGAGAGCTACCTTGTCCGACAAATATTTTTCCACTCCCCTATAACTCGTCCATACAATTAAAAATCTCCGAACAACAAACCCTCTCCGTGTGAGTACTGCAGAAGCGATACATCTCTCAACCCTAAGAGAACAGTGAGATATATCGTCTAACAAATATTCTTCACTCTCTTATGACTCATCTATACAATTAGATGACATGAGGACACATCTAACAATCTCATAACAACATCATCCATCATTTCCTACTCCAAATTTATCTCATCTACCGGGTTGAGAAATAGAGAATATGTGCCCAAAGATCCTCCGGCGAATACTTAAATGTGGTCCTTTGACCCCAAAGAAAAAGACACATACACATGCACATGCACAGTGCCAACCCAAGCTAAAATTCTCGCCTTACTCTCCCGCCTCCTCCTTCCCATATTTACTGTGCCATACTTTTACTTCTTGGAAAAAGTAGTGAACACACGAGGGGGAGGGGGGACCAAGGTATGATCCCTAAATGTGCTTGGTTAAATATTATCTATTTTTGTTTCTTGACCATTAAGTTGCGCAATAAAAAAAAAACGCATCGATCTTAGAAAACACCAAATTTTATTATATACCCTTATATTTTAAAACATGTATATATACCATCAATACAAAAAAATGAACATTTGTCAGCGGTTGGAAGCCGCTGACAAATATCGAGCAATCGCTGACATATTGTTATGTCCGCGCCTACCTACCCGCTGCTAAAGCCGCTGCCAAAAAGTCCGTGGCCATATCTTATGGCAGCGATTTATAGTCACCGCTGACATATATACCATTTATCTGCGACTATTAAAGCCGCGGACATAAAGTATTATTGGCAGCAGTCGAAACCACCGCCGCCATAGACTTTACAGCAACGGCTGTCAGCGCAACCATTAGTTTATTATGGTCGCGGCTCTTAGCCGCGGACATAGGTTGCTTTTATCAGCGGCTGAAGCCGCTACGTTAACTTAATATTATCAGTGGTTATAGGCGCCGCGGCCATATGTTATCTTTTTGTCAGCATGTACTAGCCGCGGATAAATGTCCCTTTGGCAGCGGCTTTCCTGCCGCTGACATATTGTCTAAAAGAAAAAAATATATATTTAATACATACAACACTCTATATTCATATATGAACCACCTGGATCATTCAATCACATATATTATCATTGAGCCACCACCCAGGCTCGCTGGATCATTCAATCACACACTATTGAACCACCACCCAAGTTCGCTGGATCATTCAATCACACACATAGAATATAATGCATAAATATTATTATACAAATATCCAGAAAAGTAGAAAATATACGTGAAAGTGTAATACAATAAGAGAGAAATCAAGAGACATGATAATCATGATCAGAATAATCATCTGCTGCCTCATCTGTCTCGCTATCGCTCCCGCTCTGACCTGCAGGAGGTACATGCTGGGTACGTGCCTGTGATGCCTGTATCTGGGACAGGAGTATGCTCATCTCGTCCACCTTCGTCGCTACATTCTCCAATCGAGAAATCTTTTCTCGCATTTGAGTCATCTCCTCTTCCTATGCTTTCAACTTTTGTTCTTGAGCTTTTAATTGTTCTTGCATTATCCTTCTCGCTCTGAACTGGCAGACGTTCCTGTAGATCTATACCAAGTGCCCAACGTCTCTCCACTACCCGCACAGCGAACACGGCCAGGTCGATCTTTTCCCATGACCGAAATGAAGGCGTCCTCGGGAGTCGTTAGGGTGTGGCTCTCAGCATCCATGTCTGAGGAAGGAGCAATCATCTGAGTCATAGCCTCCTACAACAAAAGGTAGAGAAAAAAATATTAATGATACAACTATTGTAATGAAAACATATTGACATAAAAGAAATAGAAATAAAGTTGCTTAGATATCGTCTCCTGCTCTCCTCATCTACCCAGCTCTCACTGTCGTCAAGTAAGTCTTTGCATCGACCCATCTTAAAAACCTCAAGTCGATGCGGAGTACGTCCATGCATATGAGAGTGTTTAAATTAAAACAAAATAAGAAAGACATATAAGTAACTAAATGAAAGGGGTAACATAATTCATAAAACATAACTTACAAAATCATTCATCAATTGATAATGACTAGTCCTACCCCATCTACATGACATTGACTGAGTGACACAATTTTGCTTATTTCGGTCAGCAACCCTCTAAAAAGATAAGAATAGACAGTTACTATTCTATTTATAAAAACAAAATAATCATAACTAATTATATTCTAAGCATTTTAAATATTACCCGCTCATCTGCAATAGTCCACATCTCGCACATTGTTTGCCATTCTAAGGAGTCAACACTTGCTGGGACGGAGGCAATCACATCATCTAAAGACTTGCCATTAAAATGCTGACATGAAATACAAAATTTTTGTCAATATATAAACAAGTTAAAAAAATAAAATACATATGAAAATGAAATAGTATATTAACTTACTCTTTTTTTTTGCTTGTTATGCCAGCTGCAATGCATGGCGCTCATGTGAGCAAGCATCTCCCTATCTGTTTTTTCTGTTCGCTCCCACTGGTACGTCAACTGGAAAATAAAGTCACTCAATTATAAGAAAAATAGACACATATATATTATTCAATGTAAACAATAATTACCTGAAGATCTCTGAATAGCAACTCCTTAGTCGCAACAGGCAACTTCGCAAAATCCTTTTGCCAAATCTTACAATACATTTTTTGATACAACGCCCATGTGACTCGTAAAGTGATCTGCAGTAGGGCCCACGCCATGTCCTCGGACGAGGGAGACATTTCATTGTTGTCCATCAGGTAGCCTCCTCTCTGTAACTCCCCTAGTCGGCCCTCGACGGCCAGTGCCCCTCCCCCAAGATGGTGCAGATGGTCCTGTTGAAATATAAATATTAAACATCATCAGAGAATATCTATTAAACAATGAATATAAAAGTTACACCAAATTAAAATATGAACCTGCTACAGAAGATGTAGATGCCTAAGGGCAGGAAGAGGGAGCTATCTGCTGAAGAGTGAGAGGAGAGGAAGCGCCTGCAAGGTGGGAGCGGAGGGAGCCCCTGAGATGTGGGACTGGGAGGGATCGCCTGAGAGGTCGGAGGGACAAGGACCGACAGAGTGCGCTGCCTCCGTAGGCGTAAGCCATCACGAGAAGAGCGCTCACCAGTAGAAGCCATCTGTTAAAAAAATTGTTAGTAAATATGAAAACATCACAAGTAAAATTTTCAATCTTGAACATCTATGTAAATTTATGTTAAAAATGCAACATAAATACTAACGTAAATAAATCACCTAAATATCAATATAATCGTCCACTCTTACGCTACTTTCTTGACATAGATCCACATCTTGAATTTCTCCTCTAATGGGAACATCAATCAGATTGTCCTGGAACGCTTCGTCACTTGGTTCTATATCATTCTCAGGAGCATTATCTTGCAAGTCGTAGTAATCACGCGGACGTGCTTTGACAGGAATAATCCATCCTTGTGTTGTGTTATCATTGACATAGAACACCTGTTCCACTTGACTTGCCAGGGTAAATGGTTCATCTGTATTGAGTCTTTGACGAGTGTTCAGACTGATAGTTCCATATTTATCTATTTTAAATCCTCTGTCTTTTCTATAAACATCCCACCAGTCACACTCAAATAAAACAACACGTCTTTGATTATCAAAATATATTTCCAATACATCATTTAGATGTGGAAATGGAAAATTTCCGAATCATTTAAAAAGTATTCGCAAATTTAAATTCTTTTGATTCTCATGAATGCGTATTGCTAATCCAAATCCCGCCGAACGCTACTCGAGCGACAGTGACGTGAGATGAATCGGCAATTTGCATAGCGCGGGCGTGCCAGTCACCGAAGTGACAACAAATGGTTCTACCTCCGAGAGTCGAAGGACTTTAGGTCTATTATGCGCGTCGTTTGACTTTGTCAAACGAAATGAGTGTCGGGTCCTGGACCAATATCCCGTCGTTGCCTAAGCGCAACGGCATTAATTACATCCCTCTGAGAGGGAAAACCCTTGATTAATCGCCAGAATTAGAAAGCCTCGTGACCTAAAGCGGAGACATCCGATAGAGGTATGAAACACAATTTAAATTTGAGTTGAAATGCTATTGAGCAAAATGACTGCCTATTCAAAATCATTTGATCTTTTATTTAGCCAATTATCGAATCTCTTTGCCTATTTACCCATTTATTTCTTTTATCATGAAGTGGTTCCCATAAAAAACAAACAAGTCAAGAAATGGTCTATTTGGTCATTTGTTGAAAACAATCTCAATTTGGGTCCTTTGTTCTTGCAAAGCATGGGGTGGTCTTTTATTTGCTTGGAAAAGTTCGATTTGGTCTTTTGTTCTTTTGTAAAACATGAGATGATCTTTTGTTTGTTTAGAAAAGTTTAAATTGGTCTTTTGTTCTTTTGCAAAACATGAGATGATCTTTTGTCGTTTGTTGCTTAAAAAAGGTTCACTTTGATCTTTTGTTCTCTTTTTGAGACATTTAAAACATGGGGTGATGTATTTGCTCTTTTGTTTCTTTTACCATAAAAAGCTTCAATTTGTTCTTTGGTTCTTTTGAAGAGTTCATGATGTGGTTCTATGCGCGATTCGGCGCTGCCCAGCCACTTGGGGGCTAGTCGGCAGCACAGATGCACTCGATTCGGCGAGATACCCTCGATTCGCATGACAGACCCATTCAGCGGGGTGTGCACAGCTCGCTTGATTCGGCGCTGCTTGCAAGCAGCAGGACAAACAACGAATCGGCTAGGCGGGTCTGAATCGGCAGGACGTGGTGATGCACAGCTCGCTTGATTCGGTAGGACAGCCTCGATTCGACAGGGCATGCAAAGTCCATTCGATTCGACAGACAGCCTCGATTCGGCGGGGCTCATCTGATTCGGCGCGGCTTGCAAACAGCAGGGCAATTGGCGAATCGGTGATCAGGGCCAAACCAGTAAAATGGAGTTGAATCGGTGGAATACAACTGGAGTTGAATCGGCGGAACACAACTGAAGTGATAGAAAGCACTGAATCGACGCTCATCTGAAACACCGTTGAATCAATTGAACATTGATGATTTCTTTTAGGAATCTTTCGCCGATTCAACTCCCATGGGGAAAATTCGGCAGCATTTCCCCTTATCGTGGTTGATAGGGGAGAGCGCAGTACGCATCCACCATGAACGGAGATGGCACTAAAAAGAGAGTATATGCCAAAGGGCGGCATAACTCCAATGGCACGAGACGCCGATCCCCCAAGGCACGCCTACGGGGAAACCGGACAATGTCGTGGCCACGCGAATCCACGGGGCGGATGAACAACATGTAAACCCATCTTCCAGACATAGACATTGCATTGTCCAATCTGGGGGTTTGGATGAGTCTCTTATTAGTCTATTAGTTGTTTTTTTAAAACCACATTGAGCAATGGCTTTGCCGTGTGGCTCTACCAAGGGCGATGCAAAGGGACCAAGGGGAGGAGGTTCTACAACCTTCAAACCTCATTTATTGAGGCATGGAGGGAACTTGTAGGTCTTCTGAATAATGTTTGGAGGAGAGAACACTCCTCCACAAGGAGGGGCTCCCTCTCTCC
>JACBKR010005787.1:0-16221 GCA_014218235.1 Colocasia esculenta | reverse complement strand
ACGTCCCGGGCATTGCCGTCAATCAGTAGTCGGCGGCAGTCGATGCTGCCGTCTACATGGGATCCGAGGCTGGTCAACACATGGTCAAACGAGGCTTAATGGGCCAAATAGCCTTGCGGGAAATGGGCCAAATCTCGCGTCTACACTTACCACATGCCATGTTTCACATAATTCACACTTTATTCATTTCTCATTACTTAAACGATTTGCCATGACACATAGTCCTAACCACCAGTAGAGGACACTAACAAATATCTCATAGCTCGTGCTCATTCCTTAGCACAGCTCTCAACACAACTCATAACCAACACATGAACAACATCATACACATACTCACCACCTAGGCAATACAGCGGTGAATCTTGGTAACTGCGCAGATCGGGAGAACCCTCTCCACCCTATCCAGTGGTACTTGTCCACCTCCGGGGTTTTCCCAATGCCTTGGGACAAACTTATATCACATGGAGCCTTCTATAGGGACTTTTCTATATACGGCTCCCGATGCCTCTAGGGTAGCAGTGTCACATAGGCACAACTTTTACACTTACTCATACCGAGTTTAACATGTGTTTTACACATACACTCACATCTCCTTCGTTTTCTCATGCACAATGTGTCTTTGTTTTTCTCCTAATCATGCTACTACAGATTACATGAGTTTAACACAGTAAATTCACCAATCAAGTTGGTTTTAGACAATAACTAATCACATTACGATAATACACGTAGATTATCACATTTCACATGAAAATACATAACTTTTTATTTACTGATCCAAACGACCTGAAATTTTAACCACATTCTGTTTTCGGGTTCAAGATCATACACTCAAATTTTCAGATTTTTCTGAGCTAAATAGAATTTACAGAAATAAAAATACCTAATTAGCATGCTATTAACCACTTAAGTTAACATGGGGTCTAACACATCTTGTAATTTAGCCACTTGCTGTTTAATATAAGTTACTAACATATGCAGGAATTTAGGAACAAATTTTTTAATTCATACATCTATGGATTGAACCCTACAAACCATTCTTGCATGCTTCTTTTTTTTTTTTTTTACCGAACCGAGCTATTTACAAATTGCACAAGCAGGGAATAAGTTACCAAAGTTTGTAAACACAGATGCTGACCCCATAATCTTCATGATTAGACTAAAACCAAGGCATTCATACTAATTCAATCATGAACAAGATTTGCAAGATTATCTACAAGTCATGCTCACAAGTTTAAAAGATACCATTATCCCACATTCACCATCACACCACATTCATCCACACATCACAACTAACGATATACATAGAGTATAAGGTTTACCATATATCCTCATCACGGAAAACATACCGAAATTAATGCATAAGGAGGACAGAACAGCTCACTGTTCTGTTCAGAGGAACTAGGCGGCGGTCCTCTGGCCGCTGACTCAGGTCAGCGGCATGGCCGATGGACGCCAACTCATCACAGGCGTCCAGGGACCTTGCCGTCGAATCGGTCTGTGCAGAACACAGACCCGAGCTCTGAAACTTGGTGAATGGGAGGGTCTAGGACTCGAGGAAAATTCCATAAAAATAGCAAATTAACCCACCTAGACTCATACGGGGACATTATAGATAGGTCACTTGCCTTTCTAAAATTCCTCCAAGGGATTTATGGCTTGGTGAAGACCTCCTTGGGCAGTCCCAAGAAGTTGCAGAAACGCCCTCTAGACCGCCTTCCTCCGGGCTCCTGGGTGATCTCCACGCCGAGGGGACAATGGGGAGCCTTCTCCCTTGCTCCACTTCCTCCTTGTCGCAGTAGATCTCCAGACCAAGCTCCAAGGGGTCGGATTTGGGGGTGCTAAGATGGGGTTTTTCACACAGACTTTCTCTAGGGTTTCCTTCCTCTATTTCTCCTCTTGCAAGGTGAAGTGAGGAGTGGGAGGGACCAAATTCGGTTCAGACCTAAGGAGAGCCCCTCACCCACTCACCATACCGATTTGACAACCTGGGAGCCGTTGGGGGACATCCCCCAATGGTGGCCATACCTTGCTCCCAGATTTTCTGGCTCTGCAACGCATGCAGGTCAGAGAAATTGGCGTCCATATCGCTGGACGCCGGATGAGTATTGGCGTCCAGGTCTGGACGCTGACACCTGATAAACTGCCTAGGGTTGACACCAAGGTGCCTTCGGCCAGAACCCTAAATTATGTAGAAAGCCACGCATACCAAGCTTATATACATGCAATATGTATACGGTATTATATCCATACTATCACCATGCAATACATACCTTATTTATATTTAATATAAACACATTGACGCTGATTGGCCCTTCGGCCAGAACTTAAAACATGCAAAACTATGCTTACTCTATATATATACATACAATGTATAAGGTGTAACATGTACATTACCATACCAGGCAATCAATATCATTCATACCTAGGCATACACAAGCATACATAAATACACTAAGATAGATGTACGTAGATATCTACCTATGCGTACATGATGTTTTACATAAGTGTGACTCAACACTCGCAAAGTAAATGACAAGAATTATGAGGGCTTCGCAAATCATTAGGGGGTGATATGAATTATGTTAGCTAGGAATAATCTATTCGATAAAATAGTTCTTGCACACACACATTGATTTGACGTATATATATATATATAGTACACACACGGGTGTAGCATACTTATGTACATTATGCTTGGAATAGATGGATACACATGCGCACCGGTAATTAGATTAACTTACACAACTTTACCTAACATTGCTTAGTACTATATGCATAGGATTCCTTAATATGTACTATATGCATAATTTAGCCAATTGACTATTCTCACCTAAATATCATAAAAATACATGCATTTATTCTTGAGGAGTATAGAATTCAATATAAACCACTAATTACACCTACCATGCTTGAACTCTTTATGTATATGCAATGTACGAAGTACAATATACATATTAGCTAAACCATGCAAATGAGCAACGCTTACAACTAATCATACACATGCATACACAATTACACCAAGGTGTTATGCATGTAGAATTAGGTATACAATTGTCACACGCACAAGATAACATACATACGTACATACACATATGTACTTCATACACTCCCATACAAAATTCCATGAAATAGGTAGTATAGGATATTCTTCAATATTAAGATAGCACAAGCATAGTATTATTCAAGTATCCTAAGTCAGAGATTCTTAGTATTCATAATACACCTCTAATTAGCTAATTGTTCACTTTTACATTAATCATCATATACACCTATGTATACATATATAGATATTCGCACATGCTCATGTTCAAAAGAAGGATAAAACTTATAGTAGGCACAATGAACTACGCATGCTAAGCACACAACAATCGAACACCCAACACACCATTCCCATACATACATATATATAAAGAGAATAAAAATTCGGGGTCTAACAGAAAAACTATGTTGATAAAAGAAGAAGGGACTTAGAATTCCAAGTCGAAGACCATGTGATGCTGAAGGTATCCCCGACTCGAGGATTTCAAAGGTTTGGGATGAAAGGCAAGTTAAGACCAAGATTCATAGGTCCATTTGAGGTCTTGGATAGAGTTGGTGAGGTGGTGTATCGTCTGGCACTACCTCCCAAGTTCTCAATAGTACACAATGTATTTCATGTGTCAATGCTGAGGAGTACGTGTACGATCCATCACACGTAATCAGCTATGATGATATTATTTTGAACAAAGACATGACCTATGAAGAAAGACCAGTGAAAATATTAGACAAGAAGATGCAACAACTTTGGAATCGATCTATACCCGTGTCAAGATACTATGGAGAAATCATGAAGTCGAAGAAGCCACGTGGGAACCCGAAGCCGCCATGCGCCAAAATTATCCGGATTATTCAGTAAGTCACTCTACCCCTTAGGATCATATGAATTTAGGGACCAAATTCTTTTTAAGAGGGAGAGGATATAGCAATCTTGATTTTTAAAATCTCAAATAATAAATTTGAATTATAAATGTGATAATAGAATTAAATTGGATTAAAGAGATAACAATTGAAATAAAGGGAATTAAATCAATACCTGTTAAGCTAAATTAAAAATGGTTGTATAAATGGCCCAAGCATGAGAAAATGGGCCCAAATGTGGAAAGCCCATCATGGGATGGAGATAATTAAGCCAATTTCGTATCTAAGTAATTAGTAAATTAAAGGAGTTAAAGATAAGTATTAAAATAACTCATAATTATCTAAAACAAGAGACCACATCCCATCCTAACCCCTTGGCCACGAAATTAGGTCTCTTCCCTACCCTTTAGGTGGATAAATGCTAGAAAGAATAGAGATAATTATGGATTTTCGGAGTTGGAGGAGAAGATGAGAGTTTTAATGGTCAAGGACTCTTAAACCAAACAAAACACCCCCAAATCGGCCCTATCAACCCATAGAACTGTTGAGCAACTACCCCTAAGAAAAATCTAAGATTTTAGTTTACCATAATATCATGGTTTTGCTATGACAAAATCTTTAAAGACTTTCTATAATTAAATATCTTTTTTACTTATCACAAAAAATTATCTTGGACAAACTCTATCTCGAAAATTTTCTAAGTCCACGAGCTCCCTGTGTCATACTGAATCCAACTTGCGACTCTGACTATCATCTCCGACTCCCTTAGAATCGAAGTCTAACAACCCAGAAAATTTCTAAGTCCACACTACTATATACAATTCGACTGTCAACTTCGACTCATACAGTCGAATGTTTCTTCTGAAGTCGATTTATACTTTCTTTTGAAGTCAAATTATACTTTCTTCTAAATTTGAATTATACTTTCTGTTGGATCGAAATGGCAAACAAACAGTCCTAGAGGGGGGTGAATAGGACTTTTTAACTTTAAAACTTTCTTCTGAAAAACACAACACTAGATAGATATGTTAGTATTTAGTGTGGTGTGTGTGATTCAAGTGTAAACTAGGCGGAACAATCACACAAAGAATGCACAAGAATTTTATCCTGGTTCGGCCCTTCCCACATGGAAGTCCTACATCCAGTCCTCAAGTCAACCACTTGAGATTTCCACTAACTGCCAACAAATTGGCCTTCTCTCACCCTTGAGAGGAATTACAAACCCACTTGCTCCCAAGCAAGTCTTCCCTAAATAGGGGTACAAAGACTGCCTTTCACAAGGCCTTCCCTTCACAGGAGGGGCAATGCAGAACTAATTTCTGCAGAGATTACAACGGAAGAAGAATTAAAACTTGTGTGCTTGCCTAAAATCTGAGCACAAACACACACTGACTTCAGTAGGATTAAAAGATCAAAAAGAAACTAAATCCTATCTGAAGCAATAAGGGTGGACTTGAAGAAAATATGACAATTTCAATTTCCACCCAACACAGAACTTCAGAAGAAAATTTTCTGAAGTGGAGCTCTCCGACTGTTGCTAGCATGAAGGCTTGAGAGAGAGCTTTGAATGATTCGAATGAAGCTTTTCAGGAGAATTGGCTTGTATGCACTTCTGTGTATCTGGTATGTATTTATCTTTAGTCTTTCTATTGAGCTTCTTTTATAATCCTCAAAATATAGCCGTTTGAAGAAGATAGCCGTTGGAGCTCGGTGACTGTTTGCAATTTAGCCGTTTGAGGAGAGTTTCTGGGATCCTTTGGATCTTGAAAACTTTGTCCAGGAGATCTTTAAAACTTGCATCTTCCCAAGGTCTTCAGAAGAGGAGCAGTTGTCTACAGCTAGAAGATAAGCTCTTGTAAAGTTGGTCTGAGAGAAAGACATGCTAAACACATGCTCCAATTAATGCCTATTACAAGGACAAGACAAAGATAAACGTATCTCCATACCTCTGTGGTAGGTGGGTCAGTTTTAGGACAAAGGAAGTGTGACGGCCCTGGATATTTATGCCCATTAAGGCTCCATATTCAGATCCGCCTCCCGCGAACGGACCGAAGTCTCGCAAGGGATATCTCACACAAGTGTCCAGTAGGAATATAAAAGACAACTACACAGTATAAAACACAAGAAAGTACATGTGCTCATACCTGAATATAACAATTTACAACTGTCTCATTACATTATTACATGTCCAATTAAAAAGTACAACTACCTGGGGCATACCCCGAGGGAGCACAAGCTCACACAACACTAACTACTACACTACTGCTGGTGGTACAAGTCTGACACAACGTCTCTGCAAGCCAAACACATGGCAAGCCCTGAAAAGAACTATAGGGGAGTGAGCCTCAACAAGTCACAGGCTCAGTAGGGGCTACCCAGAACAACACAACTACAGACACCTCAACCCCAGAGGGTCTCATTGGCAACGCCAATAGCCAAACCATTTCATGCTCACATAATTGTATTTAAACTACAATTAAATATAAACACCATAATCAAACATAACTTCGGACGGTAAGAAGAAGCTACAGGACTAGTTTCACACCACTAGTCCGCTCAACAACAGTAACGCCTAGCCTCAAGCCTCACAGGCAAACCACAGTCACAACCAATTATTTAGCTATAAGCCGCACAAGCAATCACTGCCTAGGCTATAAGCTTCACAGGCAAATCTCAAGTACGTGGGTAACAGGACTGCTAACCAAAAGCTGGCCCTTTATACCCAAACCACAATATGTCGAAAGCCACACACAGAATGGCAGGGTTGGCTACAACGGCCAATCCTTCACACACGGAACCATATACGGAAGCTTACTCGAGGGAGGTAAAGTAAATCACATTGAGTGGAGGGTCATACCACACGACCTCCACAAAACAAAGTTCCACGTCAACACCAGAAAAGACTGGTATACGACGTACCACTACAAATCATTACCCGTACAGGGTACAGGTACCTATTACCACAAGGTACCAGCACAGAAACCGCAAGTAAACCAGTGCCGTAACAGGGCACACCATAGAGAGCTAAACCACATTTTGGTAAGTCAACACTCACCAACTATAACCAAAACTGTGCCACCACTCGGGCACACCACAAGCTACAATCGCAGTCACAACTGTGCCAACACTAGGGCACACCTCTAACAGGTCAAACCTCGACTGCGAGTCACAAACTCACGAACCACAGCCAGTGGAAAAGCACGAGTTGGAAAGGAACGACGCCACACACGGGAATGGACTACTGGCTGATCAGGCCAGTATCCAACTCGGACAACACAACACAAGAACAACCTCTCTCTCGTAGTCACAGACGAAAGGTCCAACTGCCGCTCCACGAGAACAAGTCAAACAACTGTGGAGACCAACCAACACCACACTGCAGACACACAGCTGCAGGTCCATGCCTGGCACCTCTAGGGACTCAGGCCCGAGCTCCCTAAAGTGAGGCACTGGAACAGGACTAGCTGGGGCCCAGTACGTCTACTGGTGTCCGTACCCCCAACCACGAGCGCGCTACAAGCGACTGCACACCAACAAACACAAGCCGCTGCCCTACTGTCGTCTTTCCCTCAGCCGGACGTACAAATCAAACACAGGAGTGAGGGTGTCCAGGAAGACGACACAGACCTCGACAGTACCACACTGTACCGGGACAAACCCCGAGCACAACAACACACGTGCCTCGCTCACAAAGAACCTGGGGTACCTGACTAGAGAGGTATTCCGGAATAGGCGCCGGACCACCACACTCGGCTAGCACAAATCATGATATATACACAAACACTTTCTATTACCAATTATAGTACATATGTTAGGAATAGCTTGTTCCAGTCACCTTGTGACTTACAAGCTAACCTACACAATTACACACATAAACCATATTAATAATAACACCACAAGCTGTCATCGGTCACCTTGTGACAGTGGAGGTCACACTAACACTGACCATGATAATCACATAATAATTATACTTACATTTTACTAATCATTCATCCAGAATAATTTACAAAAGATCCTAGAGGATCGAGGCTAGGTTCAGACGTGAACCTCATCGCCACAATACCACGAACTAACCACAATAATTAATATAAATGAACACAATATCATACGATGTGCCATGCACACACAAATCACTGGTACGACATTCAAACCACGTAGACACCACGTGTATATACCCAGCCAGGTGCACCACATGTCATTCACGTAACAACATGTCCAACACATGGACAGTACGCTCCAAGAGCGCTACAGGTGCCAACGCACCACACATACTACATAACACCAAACCGACTACGTACATAACACATTACCACATAAAACATGTCCACCTCATGAGCAACACGCTTCGTGAGCGTAACAAGTGCACTGGCTCCACCTGTCATTGCCATGCACAACAAATACAAATAATCGAATAACTAAAACGTTAAAAGCATGCATAACTAGACCTCTCTACTGAAGTCGCGACATGGGGATGTGTCGCCTTCAGAACGCGACGCCCCGACCTGTCGCAATAGGAAACCTGTCGCGACGGGTCGGCCTGTCGCGACTTTGTCGCGACGGCAAGGTCTGTCACCTTTATAGGTGCAAACCCTAATCCGGGAGGAACTCCACGGATTACCACTCCAGACCATTCAAACCATGCTTAATTCACGTTTTACATGCTTTAATGGATACCCTAGCATGGTATCTATGGTTTATAAACTGGAAAACACATCAACCACACCATGCACACGATCCAAACATCAAAACAAGGTGGGTTCTCCCTACCTTTGTGAAGAACACGAACTCCAGGCGTTTCCCCCCACTCCACGCGACGTCCTCGCGGCGAGAACACGCCTCACGCACCTCCAGAACCTCGAATTGCCAAAAAACCTCGCAGCAGCTCCCCCCTGGTCGAGCAGAGCCTATGAAAGCTCTGTTCGGTCGGGGTTCTTAAAAACAACACAACAGATAAGAATGCGACATAGCTCTACGTCGCGACCTGAACGCGACGTGGGAGGCCGTCGCCTTCACACTCCTGACGTCAGCGGGCCACCCAGTGCACGACACTTGGCGCACATGCAGACGTCGACGCTCAACGGCAGCAACAGGAACGCGACCACCAGGGCTGTCGCGTTCAGAACGCGACGCATACCCCTGTCACATTCACAGGCAGAAACCGTGAGCGCTTTGGACCAATGGCCGGCCCACCAAGCCTCACAACACGCGCAACACCTGGAACACGCACTAATGGGCCATACATTGGCCACCAAACCCACTAAACCTGGATCCACGAGGATCCGGAAAACGCGTGTCGTTACATTATTATCACCTAAAAAGAAATGTCGTCCTCGACATACAAAGCAAATCACAACAAACCAAATTATCACCTAAAAAGAAATAAAATCATATACAGAACAAGAAGGATACTCTTTCTCTGCATCAGCCATTCAATTCATCTGTCCATTTCCATCCTTGCTTTGTTCTTTTCTTTTCTTTCAATTCATTTCACAATTACTCTGTTCTGTCAATTCCATTGCCTTTCCTTACCTTTCAATTGTAGGTGATTCTACCTTGCCAATGATGCTTTATCTCCTTGGACTGAACCTTTTTCACATTTTCTGGGCTGTGTTTGCAACATTCCTTTCCGGGCCATTTTTTTCTGCTCAAATCCTTTCATTTTATTCCACTACCTTTGGATATTCTTTCGTACTAAACCTTGCTTAAATTCTCAAGTTTCTTCATGCCATTCCATTACTCACTTATCATTGCTAGCCATTATTCAGCTTCATCTGCATTCACATATTTAACTGTCTCACTTGTAAGTTGCGGTTCCACCACGCTTCCACTGCGCCACTCTGATCACCCTGAACACTTTTACAAAATATTCCACAATTTATGTTCTCATTATTACTTTCAATTATTTCTTCTGGCTTCAACTGTATTCATTTCTAACTTTAACTGCTTCCCAAATCATCTTATTCAATTAATTCAAGCTGAAAATATTGCTGCAATTTCTGACTTGCAAACCGCTATTGACATGCTGTATTTTTCATATACCTTTCTTGCTTTACTGACATTCTCTAGCTATCTCATAATTACACAGCTTAACTAACCATGCTCGGATTTTGCCTTTATTATTTCTGCGCCACATCAAATTATGAATTTTACCATATCACTGCTAACACACTTTACCTTTTACATACTTTCCTCCCTTCACACAATATTTTCTGGCTGACTCAGCAAACCCCCATGTCTTTTTACAATTTCTATTCTTACTAATAAAACACTATTATCAAGACAACTTACTCGATGTCATCTTATCCAGAATCCTTATTGCTAAACTGATCATGTCTTTCCTTATCCTTTCTATTTTGCTTTGCCACCTCTTAATCTATTCACTATTCTTTAACTATTCTGCTGACTAATTAATCTCACTATGCCATTTTCACTACAATCTTTCTTATTAAAATACTACCATAGTCATAAACTGAAACCATTTCCTTTAAACATAATATTTTATTCTGTCTGGCTTCTCTATTCTACATTACTGGTCCACTACCAAATAAAAACAATTCCACTATTGCAATTTACTCACAAATATCCATTCACAATTTGCCTTGCCTTGATTTTAATCTGCTTCTGACAAAATCTTTATTTTCTTGTGCCCACAAATTGCACATAATTGCTGGCATTACCGCTCTTATTCTTAACACTATGACTCTGTACAAATCTTTATGAAAATCCTTATCCACTGCTACTTACTAACTAGCTATCTTTCTTATAAAATTCTTAGACAAGTCTGGCTGCCCATTGCTTTTCCTTTATTCTTTCTTTACCCAGCTGCTTAACTTGAATCTTTGCATCAAACTTTCTATTACCATCTTTATTCATAACAGCACTATTATGAAACTCTTCACTGCACCCATCTCTAACCACAAAACACACTTCATCTGACTGCCACGCATTACTGTTCCTCTGTTTGTTAATATCATATCTTTAACTGAACTATCTCACTTAATCACTTCAAACCTGACACATCACTTAATCACACCACTTCCTTAATATCTATCCACATAAACCTCAAATACATTAATTAGTTTCGCCGAAATTGTCAGCCACAATTCATGTCTAACATTCTTAATCACACTACTCTATTTCCCACCATAGCACTGTTCCCTCTGCCATTCCATCACATCATTACTCTATACCTGCCTCTGCTAACTCTGGTCCTCATTAAAACACTTTCACTGATTTCTATAACTGAATTCATCAATCTCTTTAATTTCTATAATTGAGAACCTTTAAACAATTATAATTTAATCACAAACTGGCACCCCAATGTGACCATACTCACTCTGCACTATTAACCGTGCCATTTCTCTACCATTTCTAAGAATTGCTAGTTAATAAACATAAACACACAATTTTCATGCAAAAACTCTCATGAAAACCACATTAAAAATCACATAAAACCACATACTCACTACCAGCAGTGGACATTAATCCATGTATTGGGACATTGTACTCTCAATGTCTTTTTCATATTCTAACTGGACATTGCTCTGATACCAACTGTGACGGCCCTGATATTTATGCCCATTAAGGCTCCATATCCAGATCTGCCTCCCGCGAACGGACCGAAGTCTCGCAAGGGATAGCTCACACAAGTGTCCAGTGGGAATAAAAAAACTACACAGTATAAAACACAAGAAAGTACATGTGCTCATACCTGCATATAACAATTTACAACTATCCCATTACATTATTACATGTCCAATTAAAAAGTACAACTACCTGGGGCATACCCCGAGGGAGAACAGCTCACACAACACTAACTACCACACTACTGCTGGTGGTACAAGTCTGACACAATGCCGCTGCAAGCCAAACACACGGCAAGTCCTAAAAAGAACTGTAGGGGAGTGAGCCTCAACAAGTCACAGGCTCAGTAGGGGTTACCCAGAACAACAACAAACTACAGACACCTCAACCCTAGAGGGTCTCATTGGCAACGCCAATAGCCAAACCATTTCATGCTCACAACAATTGTATTTAAACTACAATTAAATATAACACCATAATCAAACATAACTTCGGACGGTAAGAAGAAGCTACAGGACTAGTTTCACACCACTAGTCCGCTCAACAACAGTAACGCCTAGGCCTCAAGCCTCACAGGCAAACCACAGTCACAACCAATTATTTAAGCTATAAGCCGCACAAGCAAATCACTGCCTAGGCTATAAGCTTCACAGGAAAATCTCAAGTACG
The DNA here is from genome assembly GCA_014218235.1 of Colocasia esculenta. Taxonomy (NCBI): domain Eukaryota; kingdom Viridiplantae; phylum Streptophyta; class Magnoliopsida; order Alismatales; family Araceae; genus Colocasia; species Colocasia esculenta. The sequence goes on along the minus strand of JACBKR010005787.1, from coordinate 4,071 downwards.
TGGGTAACAGGACTGCTAACCAAAAGCTGGCCCTTTATACCCAAACCACAATATGTCGAAAGCCACACACAGAATGGCAGGGTTGGCTACAACGGCCAATCCTTCACACACGGAAACCATATACGGAAGCTTACTCGAGGGAGGTAAAGTAAAGCACATTGAGTGGAGGGTCATACCACATGACCTCCACGAAACACAGTTCCACGTCAACACCAGAAAAGACTGGTATACGACGTACCACTACAAATCATTACCGTACAGGGTACAGGTGATGACCAAACTGTCCCCATAATAAATATTTCCATTTATTTATATATTAATTTTGATGATTAACAAAATAACACTAATGGATTTCTTGAGCCTTGAGAACAGGAAGCAAAAGAAAAATGAAAGATCAAGACAATCTGGTAAGTCCCATCATTTCTATCCAAGTCCCTGCAACGACTTCTTTGATAAGCAGAACGACTTCCTCTTTGATCGGAACACTCAAATCGTTACCGTAACGATTTCTTTAGAACTCGCAACGACTCTCTAGCCGTAACGACTTCTTTAGACCTCGTAACGATTTCTTTAGAACTCGCAACGACTCTCTAGCCGTAACGATTTCTTTAGACCTCGTAACGATTTCTTTAGAACTCGCAACGACTCTCTAGCCGTAACGACTTCTTTAGACCTCGTAACGATTTCTTTAGAACTCGCAACGACTCTCTAGCCGTAATGATTTCTTTAGACCTCGTAACGATTTCTTTAGAACTCGCAACGACTCTCTAGCCGTAACGATTTCTTTAGACCTCGTAACGATTTCTTTAGAACTCGCAACGACTCTATAGTCATAACGATTTCTTTAGAATTCATAACGATTTCGCGTAACGATTTCTTTGATAGTCATAACGATTTCTTTAGAATTCATAACGATTTCGCGTAACGATTTCTTTGATAGTCATAACGATTTCTTTAGAATTCATAACGATTTCGCGTAACGATTTCTTTGATAGTCATAACGATTTCTTTACAACTCGATAGTCATAACGATTTCGCGTAACGATTTCTTTAATAGTCATAACGATTTCTTGCAACGATTTCTGTAATGGCTTCATAAGTTATCACAACGATTTCTTTACAGTTCATAACGACTTGCTATAATTCATAACGATTTCATAAGTCATGAAGTCAGCAAGATTCTTTTTATCGAATTTCTTGATGCATCAGTATAACGCTTTTTAATAGCGTTGAAAAGTCAAAGTCGTATCTTGTCCATTGACTGCTACGCATTAAATGCTCTCCGATCGTATCTCCCATGCATGCAGACAATATCTTCCATTTCTATGCACTCTGTCTACGTACTTTTTGGGACAGAAAGGAGCTTTGCTATATACTGCAATATCTGTTCCCTCTCAACTAACAATAGACAGCAGTCCTAGCTGTCTTCTATTTATTGATGATATGCTTACAGATATCTGACAAGACTCATCTGGACACAACGTTGGACACAAGATACAAGTGTCTATGACATCTCTTTGGCGTGTACACCAGGATAAAAGACTGACGATCAGAAGCTTCCTAAGTGACCAGTCTAACGTACACAAGGATAAGAGACAACGGACTCTTCAACGTTCGAATTTGAATCAGCAGTTTAAATGGAAGACTCAAGAAAAAAAAGAGAAGATACGGAGAAACATCGCTTGATTTGAGAAGCAGAAAGAAATCCATCTCTCACAATCTTTAGAACCTTGAAGAAGAGCGAAGCCTCCACTCCAAACCTAGTTCTAAGCTCTTAGCTCTCTGTGCTCAAAAGGAATCTTCTCTTTTGTAAGAGCCTGTGTAGTCCTTGGAGAGAAAAACCTTGTTAAATCTCTCTCTCTCGGGGGCTTAGGAGTTTCAGTGTGTAGCTGGTCAAGCTATAGTCTGAAGCCTGTTTCCACTCTCTTTTCTTATTAGATTGTGTTCCCTTCTGGACGAAGGAAGACCTGGTGGTATCCAGGGTGGTTGTTGTTCCTTCTGGACGAAGGAAGACTGGTGGTATCCAGGGTGATTGTTGTACCCTTCTGGACGAAGGAAGACCTGGTGGTATCCAGGGTGGTTGTTGTACCTTCAGCTGAAGGAAGACCATTTGAGGCTGGGTGTAAGGATCCTTAAGGGGATTGTACCCTTGGTAGTAAAATCCTGAGGTATTGCTCAGGGACTGGACGTAGGTCTCCTGTGGAGAGGAGTTCCGAACCAGGATAAAAATCCTTGTGTCTTGTGGTTGTGTTTTGTATGATTGTTGTCTTGTTTGCTCTAACTCTGACCTTGTTATTAAGTTGTGCAATCTTTTCAGTAAACAGGTTTTAATCAAAGATCGAAGTTTTAATAACCCTTCACCCCCCCTCTGGGCTAGCTAGCTGGGCAACAAGTGGTATCAGAGCCCGTCTCTTCGACAAAGAAGAAGATCCAACGATCTGAAGAGCAAAGATCAATGGCAGCCCAAAGTCACTTCGAAGGTCAGTCTGTCAACAGACCTCCGTTGTTCGATGGTGAAGATTATACGTATTGGAAGACCAGGATGGAATACTTTCTACAAGGCCACGATTATCAAATCTGGTCAATAGTGGAAGAAGGTGATCTGGTCGTCACAAATGAGAAAGCACAATGGACAGATGAAGATAGAAAGAAAATCTCCTTGAACTGTAAAGCTAAGAGCATTTTATGTTGTGCTCTAAGCAAGAAAGAGTTCAACAGAGTTTCAGCATGCAAATCCTCCATGGAAATGTGGGAAAAGTTAAAGATCACATATGAAGGTACAGACAAAGTAAGGAGACAAGAATCGACATTCTTGTCACTCAGTATGAAAGATTTCAAATGCAAACAGGTGAGTCTATTACCCAAATGTTTAGTAGATTTACTGACATTACTAATGGCCTAGCAAGTCTAGGAAAGTCATATGAAAATGCAGATATGGTAAGGAAGATTCTCAGATCCCTGCCATCTTCATGGACGGCAAAGGTCACAGCTATCGAAGAAGCTAATGATCTTAAGAGAATGTCAGTAGAAAAACTCATTGGGTCTCTCATGGCCCATGAAATAAACATGGAAAGACTAGGAGAATCCTCCAGTAGAAAGAAGCAGTCAAATGCGCTTAAAGCTAATGGGGACTCATCAGAAGAATCCGTAGATAACAGTGAAGATAGCAAAGATAGTGATGATGAAGAAGCTATGCTCTCAAGAAGATTGCAGAGAATCTTGGCAAAAAAGAAGAAGTTCCAGTCTGGTAGGAGGTACTTCAAGAAAAACAAAGATCTCAAGAGACCAGATGGAAAGATCAGAAGAGGAATGAGCCACTTTGCTATGAATGCAAGAAACCTGGACATATCAAGGCAGACTGTCCAATGTTAAAGAAAAATGATCACACAGAAGAAGGACAGCTCCAAGAAGTTCAGAAGATTCAAAAAGAAAGCCATGGCAGCTGCATGGGACACAGCAGCGACTCAGATAGTGAGTCAAGCTCGAGCAGTGAAGGTGAAGAAGCCAACTTGGCTCTCATGGCGAATACCGAGGATAAGGTAACATCTGATTCTCTTTCGATTCCTGTAATGACTCAGATTCGGATAATTTGGAAGTGCATTTATGAACTCTACGATAAGTATAAGAAGTGTGTAAACTATTTAAGCTAAGCAAGAAAATATCACATGTCTCGAAAATACCAACTCAGATTTAAAATCTAAAAACGAAGAACTAGAAAAACAAATAGTTTGAGCTTAAGAGAAGAAATGAACTATTATGTGAAAACTTAAAAGACAAGAACAGAAAAATCACTGACCTAGAAAAACAGGAAAACTCAGATGATTTAAGAAAAACTGTAAATGAATTAAATGAAGAAAACAATACACTAGCAAGCACCCTAGAAAAGTTTACCAATGGTAAAAACTCTTTAATATTAAAAGGTGCTAGGAGATCGGGTAAAAAGAAAATGGTTAGGATATACCACCCCCAGATAATGATAAACCATAATATACCCTAAACATATCCAACACCAAAATGTACCCGAACAAGATGTAGCATACAAAGCTGATTTCAAATACATTAGAAAAGTAA
>JACBKR010005786.1:0-16219 GCA_014218235.1 Colocasia esculenta | reverse complement strand
TCCGCAGCATATTGTTTTGGGTGAGTCTTTTCCTTTTCTTTTGTCAGATTTGGGCTGCTTATTTAGGTAAGGCCAGGCGTCTATCTTAGGTATGTTTTGCCTTAGGTCTTAATAGGCATCCATTGTATTGGTGTGTCAAAGGTTGTGCTTTCCAAACATGGAGTCTTATTTGAGCCCGATCAATAGTGAGGAGAATCACGATCCAACTATCTACACCTTTTTATACTACGAGGATTCCCTTTGTAGCGACCTAGATTTATATATGGTTAATTATCGATATACCCCCGAATTACCTACATACCCCTAAGTTTATGTGTCTAATCATTTGTAAGTGTCATAGAACCCAAAATGCAAGTATAACCGTCTTTATTATTTTGTTCATTTATCCTTCTTTATTTCTAATATACTACATATGCAGGGCAAAAGAGTTCAATTATTAGATATGGGTGGAGAAGTGGTTGCAACTGGCATATTAATGATGAAGATGAAGATAAAGCGGTGATGGGACGAGCTTTAGGGAATCTTCATTGTGAGATATCTATTTTGTTAGTAGTTAAATCTGATGCACCACTATTTATAAAGATATAGAAAGACAAATTCTGGGGATGTTGTGGGTAGCCACATTGCTTGGTTAAAAGACTATGTAAGTGTCTTTGAATGGATGGTATCAGGTATTGGTATGTAAGTGATCTTCTACCATATTTCGTTTCCATATGATTTCTATTGTGTTTGTGTATGTGCTTGCCCTACATTCTCCCCTTTTCTCCAATGGTTGATGTTTATGCTCAACAGATATAGTGATGTCCCATCCATATGTTGTGTTGTTGAGCTTATTTTTTCACATTCTTGTTTAATGTACAGTGCCACTTCATACATATGCTATGTTAAAATTTTATTGGTGATTAGGATGTTATTTTCTTGTGAATGTCTACTTCTGAACCATACAGATGCAATGTCCATATATTATTGGTGAGGTTCCATTTTCTTCTTGTCCATTGTTATGTTGTTGATGTAATTGTTCATATTTTTGTTTTGTAAATCCGATGCTTCTCTTTTGAATGTCGTCAAGGGAACATGCCTATTAACATCATAGAAAAAAGAAAGCAACTAAGTCATTGATATTGTTTTGCCATTGCTCCCGTCACCCATGAAGGTGCATGGCCACCCCCCATCATCATCCCCAGCCCAGCTCCAAGGAAAATGGCTCCTAGTTGGGCTAGACTAGCAGAAAATATTGGACCCCCCCCCCCCCCTCAAGAAGGCTGAAGCATTTGCAGACTAAAGAGGTCAGAAGCAGCAAACCCATTAGGAGTAACAACCTCAAAACCAAATCCATAAGCACCCATCATCATAGGTGGAAAACCCCGAACCCCAGGCATTGGTCCACTTCCTTGTACAATTGGCACATGAGGTGGCCACATCAATCCCCTTCCTTGTGATGCTGGCATGACCTTGTCAATACCCAGCTTAACCAAGACCTTTGTTGGTGCAAGACCTTTGACATTCATCTAGTCAAAGAAAAAAAGTAAAAGATTGTGTCACGGTGCAAAAAATGTTACATTACATGTTTGAGTTCAAGCAGTTATTTTCTCATGAGTCGAAGTATTTAATTATTTTTCATGTCTTAAAGAAAATAAGGTTGTGAACATCAAATAACAATGCCAGTAACAAATGTATTTGATCAAAATGCTTTTATGCAGAGGAGAAGATGGTGAGCAACCTGTCAAGGATTGTGAGCAACCAATTCAGCCACACTGCCAATTTGACCAAGTGATTGATCTCCAATATTTGCAACTCATTTTTATAACATGGAAGGGATAGATGAGCAATATATCAACTCATTTCTGTTGGCAGTATATCAACTTGACCAAATGATTGATGAACAATGTTTTTTGTACATACGACAAAAATTGTACTCTTATTATGACATGATGTGAATTTTTCTTATGCAATGGATCGAAACATGATTATCATGTATTTTCTTTTCTTGTGATTGATAAGTGATGCATGTATAGGTGGATCAATGATGAATGTATGATTGGATATAATGCAGGCGAATCTCATAAATTATGTATTATCTTAAAATATATATTTTTAGACATGGATGAAAATTGATACCAAAAGAGAATAGATTTATCACTATAGCTATGAAATATTTATAGGTATTGTTATTGCAATAAAAATTTGCGTTGGTTAAATTCTTACTATTTACAGTTCAAAAATATAATAATTGCAAATCAAAAAGAATGAATAATTACAGTTTGTTTTAGTAAGTATAATACGCCAACAGTTCATTTTTTACTATTTTATTTATATGGGTTGTTATATTTATACTTACAATTTATATTGCATTTACTTACCATTACTTTTCGTAAGTATAAATATTTTTACACTTATAGTTCACAATCGCTGGTAACACTTAAGTTTAACAAAAACTGTAGCTAGACTTATAACATCAGTTTCTACGCTATTGATTTATTATCGTAAGTAATTCTGCAAATATAATCTCCACTAGTGATTTTTAGGTATCACTTATAATTTTCTATCGGAAGTATAATCTAAATTTGTTGTAGTGGAGTGTGAGCTTGTGTCCTACTGATATCGCTCTGCTCGGTTAGCTGGGCAGTCACTGCCAGTACTACAAGAAGATCGAAACAAAAAGGCAAAGCCCTCGTAAGCGCATGGTCTGGCACGTAGGCTCATGTGTGTCGCATCATAAAATTATAAAATCAGTCGCCAAATGTGGATGGAAGGTGACGTTCAAGGATGTGTTGATACAAGCATTGACCTACAATTTTTTTAATGGGCATAGCTCTCGGAGTAAATATTTTGTCGCCATGAATTGAATACAACGAAGTAGATGGTTGTATTCGGTTGCGTGCATTAAATAGTGTACTTCAGTCTTTTTATTGTCAAGAAATGCAGATGGTTGCAAAAAAAAATTGTACGTGAAAGTGTCAAGGAAGTTTTCGTACTCCCATAATTTATTTCCCTTGTAAAATTTTAATGGGCAAATTATTAGAGGTCCTTGTCAGAGGTTTGAATTAATTTATAGTCCCTGTCAGAAGATCAGAAGTCACATAGTCCTTTCTTTTTTGTGTTGTTTAATTTCTAGTCTCTATTTTAGTTTCTGAGCATTATGAGTCTTGGGAGACAATTTGTCCTTTTAGCATCAACTTTTTTTCTTTTACCCTTCATTCTTCTGGTCTTTCCTTATGTATACTTACATTCATTACAAAAATTGTACACATCGCTTACAGTAAGCCTTTAATATCACTTACAGTAAGTCTTTGATATCACTTACAGTAAGCCTTCATATCACTTACAATAACTCTTTGATATTACTTAGAGTAAGTCTTTGATATCACTTATAGTAAGTCTATATATCGCTTACAGTTAACCTTCATATCAGTTATAATAAGCCTTTCATATCATTTACAGTAAGTCTATATATCACTTACAGTAAGAGTTTATATCACTTATAGTAAGTCTTTGATAATACTTATAGTAAGTCTTCATAGCTGTGAAATCCGCCCCTCTCGGGCCCTTAGCCCTGTCCTCAGGGTCATGACGGACCCCTTGGTCGCGACATTGTCATGCCAGAGGAGCCGGTCACGACATGGTTTTGGTCACAGCACACCTGGCCGTCGCATTCTGGTAAGACGGGGGTGGGCGTCGCGTTCTTGTCGCGGCGTCTGGAGGCGACGCGACTGCTTTTCTTACCGTTCTGGCCGCTGTCCTTTCTATCAGAACGGCCTTGTCGGGTGTCAGGTGCGTACAATGTTGACGTGGCCTAGCAGTCCGTCGCATTCTAGTTTTCTCGGTCTTCTAGGTTTGACCACTTTTAGTGTCGCACCGGGGTAGGGCATCGTGACATGATCGCAACCCGCTGAGCGGTCGCGACATGGTTGTTGTTGCGCCGGCCCGATTCGTCGCGTCTCCGGGCCCATCGGTTCAAAACCGAGGTAGGCGACCATTTCTCCCCCTCTCCTTCCATTTCTTCTTTCTTCTTCTTCTTCTTCATTCTTGCTTCCCTTGAGCTCCTCTTGTGTTCTTGGCGTGTTTGTGGTGCTCATGGCGCGGAGGTGACGTCTCCTTAGTGTAGGCGACGTCCGTAAGGTGCTTGGAGCGAGGAGGAGGTGACCATTCCGACGTGAAGGCCCCAACGGGTCAACTCTACTCCTTAAGGTATGGACCCCTCTTTTCCTCTCGTTCTAGGATTCTCCCTTCACCTTGAGATTCCTTATGTTCTCCGTGGTTTAGGGGTTGTGAGGTGTGTGAGGTCCATGCTCGTGGTGAGTAAGGTTTCCCTCAAGTGTAGATTTCTATGTAATGCATGATTGTGAGGTTGAGGGTGGTTTGGTTGTTTTACAAGCTTTCCCACATGTTTCCCATGCTCCCCTCCCCCGTGTGGATGCGTTTGTATGGTTTTTGGGGTGGTCTCGGGAGGATAGTCCCAGGACCCGTCTTGACTGAGGTCGCGACCGGTATAGGGGTCGCGATGATGTCACAACTAGCATGGCCGTTGCGACATCATCGCGATCTCCTAGGGCATCACGACATTGTCGCGACCGGCCTTGGCATCGCGACAGTGTCACGACATCTTGTGGCACCGCGACGATGTCGCGACGGCCATGGGCGTCGCGACAGCATCAGAGATAGGTATGTCTTGCAGAGTTCCGTTTCTTGTGGAGTCTTCACCATTTTTGGTTCTTTCTGTACCCGTGCACTAGTGCTAGTTTCCTAGTACGGTCCTACACTAGTTGTTCGCCCGGTGCTTAGCACCTGAGGACTTGTCCCGTGAGAGAGGTTGTTACCGTTTACCTGGGACCCCCATCCTCGTACGCCTTAGAGGGAGTGTTCGGGGCTACGAGCGTACTCGAGTCACGAACTCTAGAGTAGAGGGGAAAATGGTGGTTAGGATAGCAGCATCAAGTCGTTTACAGAGCTCTCTCTGGTTGGTCTGGGACATCGAGGATGACCAAAGTTCTACCCGGTGCAGGCCAACCAGTCCTTTTCTCACTGCCTCGCTCTTTGTGGCCCCGGAACCACTTAGAGAGGCTAGGCTTGGATCGTAGTCTGGCCAGACTACGGAGGTTACTATTGTGTTCTTGCCCCCACTCTGACGAGATGTGGAGGTTTGGACCTAAGTCGAGGGTAAAATGTTAGTGGACGCTCTTGACCAGTTGACTAGTGGTAGTGGTTTTCGTAACTAGTGTCACTTGTCCAGGCAGGGTTCCCTCTATCTGTGTTTACAGCCGTGTGGTGGTCACGACGTGGAGGTCGTACTGAGTTTTCGACCGTGGTGTCCTTCTGTACCGTCACTAGTTAGTTAGCTTTGCTTCCACGCTTTCCCATGTAGCTTAGAATATATAGAACTGCTGTCATTTAATTTGTTTTTATATATATTCTTTCCCGCCTGTTAGAGCCAGTAGGAGATTGGTAGTTCCTACTGAGCTTCTGTTGCGGAGCTCATCCCTTCTTTTTCCTGGTGAGACTTCTCAGCAGCGGCGGGTGCGCGTCGGGCCGAGGAGGCAGGGCGGTAGTCTTCATCCCCATAGTTAGTAGTGGGTATCCCCCTTCAGTTGTAATTCACCCTTGGGGCATGCCCCTAAGGGCTTTGTCTTTCCCTCTTTACTTGTACTCGTTGTGTGTGTTGGGACTGTACCTAGAGCGATACGCTGCGGTCTCGCTCTTCTTCCTGTTTCCGCGTGTGTGCTCCTAGTTAAAAGTTGTCGTTTATTTCCTTTACATATTCTGTTAGACTTGTTTACAGCCCTTCAGGGTCCCCAGATCTATGGGCGGCGACCATGAAAATTGGGTCCTCGGCAATGGTAGAGGGTTGGGTTCTCGGGGTCGTTACAGTTAGTATCAGAGCAAGTGTCTACAGGACTTGTAGCGGATTTAAACTACAACAGAAAGTCACAACAGTAGTAGATATACACTGCTAGCTGCCCGAGTTACTGTTGTTAACCTTGTTGGTTGTGTGTCATGCAGGATATGGCTCCGCGCAGGCGTAGGCAGACCAGAGGGCTGATGGAGCAGCAAGGTGAGTCAAATATGCTAGCACCAGGCCAGGTTCAGGAGGATGAGTCAGTAGAGGAGTCTGTGGCATAGCCTCAGGAGGCGATGGCAGTAGCAGCAGCGAGTGAGCAGCAGCAGCAGTGGTACCAGCCCCCACCCCAGTAGTATGTGGATTGGTTCCCCATGGCCGAGCAGTTCTTCAGGGCCATGTTTCAGAGGACACGACAGCCAGTGCAGATGGCAGCGAGAGGTCAGCCGCCAATACCTCCCCCAGTAGTACCAGAGCATTAGGCAGATCCAGAGGTGGAGCAGCCAGTGTTCAGCAGGCGTCAGGTATGGGGAGTACCCGGGTCGGTAGGAGGAGGACGACTATCACTGAGGATAGGACCACTCTCTTGGAGAGTTTCCTATGTCTCCGACCACCGACGTTCTTCGGTGACTATGACCCAGACAGAGCTGAGTTGGACGCATGAGTTGGAGCGTACGTTTGAGACCATGGAGTGCGTCAAGGAGGATCAGGTCAGTTTGGCAGTGTATCAGCTCAAGGGACCAGCTCATGAGTGGTGGAGAGTTCAGAGGCAGACACACTTCCCAGGGTAGCGTTTGAATCAGGTTTCTTGGAGGTGGTTCTTAGAGGTCTTCCACGACGAGTATTTTCTTGACTATGCTCGATGTGAGAGGCGAGATTAGTTTCACGAGTTGGTTCAGGGTGATTTGTCAGTTGCTCAGTATCACTAAAAGTTCGTCAGGTTGTGAGGCATGTTCATCATGTTGTCGGCAGTGAGTAAGCTTGTGCAGAGAGGTTTATTGCAGGATTGAGGCCAGATTTGCGGTGGGGCGTGACCGCTCACATGTGTGCCACTTTGGGAGTGGCAGTGGCTAAGGCCACCACCTTGTAGAGAGAGACTTGGCAGCCCCTGCAGTAGCAGCATGGAGGAGCTTCTTCCAGGACCACACCGTACCAGCGTCCCGCAGGTAGTCGTGGTAGTGCGACTTCTTCTTCTTCTGGCTTGGGCAGTTCTGGTTTGCACTCGAGGTGCAAGCAGATGACCACTCTCAGGGGTGGATGGGGTCGGCAGTAGAAGCACCAGTCGAGGTTTGTAGAGCAGTCGGTCAGGCAGGGAGCCGAGCAGGGCAAGAAGGAGGTGACCTGTTACACTTGCGGTTTACCAGGCCACTACAGGAGGGATTGCCCGATGGGGCTAGTCCAGCAGCCACAACAGCCAGTGCAGTACACTTAGTAGTTGCCGCAGTACCAGTACCCTCCGCAGCAGCAGGCACCCCGTCAGCAACAGCAGGGGCAGTACATTCAGTAGCCTCAGCCTCAGCAGTTTCAGCAGCATCACAGCCTCAGCAGTTTTAGCCATACTAGCAGCAGCAGTAGTTTCCGCAGCACCAGCAGCCACCGCTACAGCAGCAGCCCTAGCAGGCGCCGCAGTGTGGGCGTGGTCATGGTCGTGTGATGGCTCTCACCAGGGAGGAGGCTGAGGCGTCAAACCTAGTCGTAGGTACTTTGCCTATCCTCGGTAGAACTTCTCGTGTTCTAGTTGATCCCGGTGCTTCTCTTTGTTTTGCTTCCGAGAAGTTTTTTGAGTAGCTTGTTCTTCACACTCCTGAGAGGTAGTGTGATGTGATGGTTGATCTTCCGTCTGGTGATTACATGTGTTCTTTCGGCTACCTTGAGGGTGTCACAGTTGAGGTCCATGGACACTAGTTTCCGACCAGGTTGTACGCGTTGCAGCTTTGTGACTTCGACGTTATCCTTGGCATGGACTAGTTGAGGCTGACTCAGCTGTGGTGGATTGTCAGTGGAAGACCGTGTAGTTTGAGATACCTGGGATGCCCGTTCTTTGCTTCTAAGGTATCTGATCTACACCCGTCGACCTTTTATTTCTTTCTGTAGAGCTCGTCATTTGATCCGTGATAGTTGTGTAGCATATCTTGCTTCTATGTGTTCTTTGGAGCCTAGCGGGTCGTCGATTTTTGATGTACTTGTTGTTTGTGAGTTTTATGATGTTTTTTCTGGAGGATCTACTTGGTTACCGCTTGAGCGGGAGGTAGAGTTCTCCATTAAGCTTTTGCCTGGTACAATGCCTTTGTCCAAGGCACCATGTTAGATGGCTCTGACTGAGTTGTGCAAGTTGAAGTGTCAGTTGCAGGAGTTGCTTGAGTTGGGTTTCATCCATCCGGGTCGTTCGCCGTGGGGCACACCCATGTTGTTCGTGAGGAAGAAAGATGGTAGCTTGAGGTTGTGCATCAATTATAGGCAGTTGAACCAGGTAACAGTGAAGAACAAGTATCCATAGTCTAGGCTCGACGATTTGTTTGATCAGTTGCAGTCAGCCAGAGTGTTTTCGAAGATTGACATGAGATCGGGTTACTACTAGCTGAGGATCAGAGAGTCTGATATTGGCCTAACAGCTTTCCGTTCGAGGTATGGTCACTTTTAGTTTGTCGTGATGCCGTTTGGGCTCACGAAAGCGCTAGCAGCTTTTATAGATTTGATGCACAGAGTGTTTAGTGAGTACCTGGACAGGTTTGTGGTCATCTTTGTAGATGACATTTTGGTCTACTCAGCTTCTGAGGAGGAGCATGAGGTGCATCTGAGGATAGTGTTGGAGACATTGCGGAGTCACCAACTCTATGCCAAGTTTGATAAATGCGAATTTGGCTGAGGGAGGTGCACTTTCTCAGACACGTGATCTCAAATTCAGGTGTGGCAGTGGATCTTGCAAGGTTGTGGCAGTGTTGTCTTGGGAGCAGCCCACTTCAGTGTCAGAGGTTCGTAGCTTTTTGGGTTTGGCAGGCTACTACAGGAGGTTTATTCAGGATTTTTCCAGGATTGCAGAGCCGTTGACCAGATTCACCAGACTTGAGACCAGATTTGTTTAGACAGAGTACTGTGAGCAGAGTTTTCAGGAGCTGAAGAGGAGGTTGACTTCAGCGCCAGTGTCAGTCTTGCCGTCAGGTAGTGGAGGTTTTGTGGTCTACACAAACGCATCGAGATCAAGGTTAGGTGCAATGCTGATGCAGTATGGTGGGGTCGTTGCCTATGCTTCTCGGTAGCTAAAGAAGCATGAGAAGAACTACCCTACTCACAACTTAGAGTTTCCAATAGTGGTGTTCGCTCTGAAGTTGTGGAGGCACTATTTGTATGGTGAGGCGTTCGAGATCTTCACCGACCATCAGATTTTGCAGTACATCTTCACTCAGAAGGCGCAGATGGATGGAGTACTTGAAGGACTACGACCTCACTCTCTCCTATCACCCGAGAAGGGCTAACGTCGTGGCGAATGCTTTGAGCAAGCGAGTTTGCTTGAGTTCATTGACGGTCAGAGAGTGGAGATTGTTTGAGGACTTGTCTTAGGGAGTTTTCTTCCCCTCAAGGTACAGAGATCATGCAGTGATGTCCAGTTTGTCAGTTTGCCCGTCAGTGTACCGTCATGTGCTGGAGGCACAACAGGCAGATTTAGAGTTAGCAGATATTTTACAAATGCCAGATGCTGAGCTGGACGAGGATAGTGAGGTCGGGTTTAGAGGCAGATTCTACGTCCCTTGTGATGCGCAGAAGGCGCTGTTGTCAGAGGCACACCAGTCGAGGTATGTTGTTCATCTTGGTTCCACCAAGACGTATCATAACCTGAAGAGGTTCTTCTGGTGTCCAGGGATGATGAGGGGCGTGGTAGAGTTTGTCGCTCATTGCCTTACCTATCATCAGGTGAAGGTAGAGCATCGGTATCATGGTGGTCAGTTGCAGTCGTTGCCCATTCCCGAGTGGAAGTGGGACGACATTACCATGGATTTTGTGGTTGGTTTGCCCTGTTCTTCGCAGAGGCATGATGGTATTTAGTGATTGTGGACAGGTTGACCAAGTCAGTGCACTTTCTTCCAATCAGGATGTCTTGGTCAGTGGTTAGGCTTGCCAGGCTATACGTGGACCGAGTTGTTTTGTTGTGCACGGGACCCCAGTTTCCATTGTCTCCGACAGAGATCCGAGGTTCACTTCAGGGTTTTGGCTCAGTTTGTAGAGAGCCCTTGACACCGTGTTGAGACTTAGTTCAACGTACCACCCGCAGTCTAATGGTCAGTTAGAGAGGACCATATAGACTTTGGAGGATATGTTGAGAGTTGTTGCTTGGACTGGGGTGGCACTTGGGAGTCCAACCTTCTGATGGTAGAGTTTGCATACAACAATAGTTATCACTCGAGCATTGGAATGGCACCATATGAGGCATTGTATGGTCGGCCATGTAGGACACCACATCATTGGTTCGACGTGGGTGAGAGGTAGCTTTTGGGACCTGAGATGGTACAGCAGTGTGCAGACATAATCAATTTAGTCAGGTAGAGGCTTCAGGCAGCATAGAGCAGGCAAAAGAGTTATGTAGACGTCCACTAGAGGCTGTTGCAGTTTAGCGTGGGTGACCTTGTGTTCTTGTGGGTCTCACCGACCAAGGGTGTCATGAGGTTTGGAGAGAAGGGAAACCTCAATCCGAGGTATATTAGGCCTTCTCTATTACAGAGAGGATCGACGAGGTCGCATATAGATTGCGTCTTCCAACAGAGTTAGTAGGTGTGCACAAGGTTTTTTACATTTCACAGCTCAGGAGGAACATAGCAGATCCATCGCACGTGTTAGATTACTCACATCTTGAGGTGGCACTGGATTTGTCAGTACCAGAGCACCCAGTCAGAGTTGTGGACCGCAGAGTGCAGTAGTTGCGCAAGAAGTAGATTCTGCTGGTCAAGGTTGTTTGGGAGAACCGCGTTGGTGGCCATATTTGTTTGATTGATTGGTATGTTGTTTTTCCTTATGTTGCTTCTTGTTGAAACTGAGTTTCTTTTGATTTCAAGGACGAAATCCTTTTAAGGGGGGTAGAATGTGAGACCCAGCCCTTTCGATCCCTTAGCCCTATCCTCAGGGTCGCGATGGACCCTTTCGTCGCGACATTGTCGTGCCAGAGGAGCCGGTCATAACAGTTTTTGGTCACGGCACACCTGGTCGTCGCGTTGTTGTCGCAATGGGGGTGGGAGTCACATTCTTGTCACGACGTCTGGAGGCAACACGACTACTTTTCTGACCATTCTAGCCGTTGTCCTTTCTATCAGAACGGCCTCGTTAAGTGTCAGGTGCGTACAGCATTGACGTGACCTGGCAGTCTGTCGCGTTTTGGTTTTCTTGGTCTTCGAGGTTTGACCGATTTTAGTGTCGCACCGAGGTAGGGTGTCGTGACATGATCACGACCCGCTGAGCATTCGCGACATGGTCGTTGTCACACCAGCCCGAAAATTGCGTCTCTGGGCCTGTCGGTTCAAAACCGAGGTAGGTGCCCATTTCTCCCCATCTTCTTCCATTTATTCTTTCTTCTTCTACTTCTTCTTGTTCCTTGTTCCATCCCCCGAGCTCCTCTTGTGTTCTTGGCATGTTCGTGGTGCTTGTGGTGGGGAGGTGAGGTCTCCTTGGTGTAGGCGACGTCCATGTGGTGCTTGGAGCGAGGAGGAGGTGGCCATTCTAACGTGAAGGCCCCAACGGTTCGGCGGCTCTACTACTTGAGGTATGGACCCCTCTTTTCCTCTCGTTCTAGCATACTCCCTTCCCCTTGAGATTCCTTGTGTTCTCCATGGTTTTGGGGTTGTGAGGTGTGTGAGGTCCATGCTCGTGGTGAGTGAGGTTTCCCTCGAGGGTAGATTTCTATGTAACGCATGATTCGGGGGTTGAGAGTGGTTTTGTTCTTTTACAAGCTTTCCCACATGTTTCCCATGCTCCCCTCCCCCCTGTTGATGTGTTTGTATGGTTTTTGGGGTGGTCCTCAAAAGGATAGTCCCGAGACCCCTCTCGACTGAGGTCGTGACCGGTATAGGGGTCGCAATGATGTCGCGACCTGCATGGGCGATGTGACATCATCACGACGTCCTAGGGCGTCGCGACATTATCACGACCAGCCTTGGCATCGCAACAGCCTGTGGCACCGCGATGGTGTCATGACGGCCACGGGCGTCGCGACAGCATCAGAGACCGGTAAGTCTTGCGGAGTTCTGTTTCTCATAGAGTCTTCGCCATTTTCAGTTCTTTCTGTACCTGTGGCACCAGTGCTAGTTTCCTAGTACGGTCTTACACAAGTCGTTCACCCGGTGCTCGGTACCTGAGGGCTTGTCCCGTGAGAGAGGTTATTAGCGTTTACCTGGGACCCCCATCCTCGTGCACCTTAGAGGGAGCATTTGGGGCAACGAGCATACTCGAGTCACGGACTCTAGAGTATAGAGGAAAATGGTGGTTAGGACAGCAGCGTCGAGTCATTTGCAGAGCTCTTTTGGTTGGTCTGGGACAACGAGGACGGCCGGAATTCTACACGGTGCAGGCCAGCCAGTCCATTTTCTCACTGCCTCACTCTTTGTGGCCTCGAAACCACTTAGAGAATCCAGGCATGGGACCGTAGTCTGGACAAACTACGGTGGTTACTCTTGTGTTACTTTGTGTTCCTGTCCCCACTCTGATGAGATGTGGAGGTTTGGACCTGGGTCGAGGGTAAGACGTCAGTGGACGCTCCTGACCGGTTGACTAGTGGTAGTGGTTTCCATAGCTAGTGTCGCTTGTCTAGGTAGGGTTCCCTCTGTTTGTGTTTACAGCCATGTGATGGTCACGACGTGCAGGTCATACGGAGTTTTCAACCGTGGTGTCCTTCTATACCGTCACTTGTTCGTTAGCTTGCTTCTGCACTTTCCCATGTAGCTTAAATATATAGAACTGCTGTCATTTAATTTGTTTATGTATATATATTCTTTCTCGCCTGTTAGAGCCAGTACAAGATTGATAGTCCCTACTGAGCTTTTGTTGTGAAGTTCATCCCTTCTTTTTCCAGGTGAGACTTCTCATCAGCGGTCGGGTGCGTGTCGGGCAGAGGAGGCGGGGCAGTAGTCATCGTCTCCATAGCTAGCAGTGGATATCCCCCTTTAGTTGTACTTCACCCTTGGGGTATGCCCCTATGGGCTCTGTCTTTCCCATTTTACTTATACTAATTGTGTGTGTTGGGACTGTAACTAGAGCGATATGCTACGGTCTCTTGCTTCTTCTTGCCTGCTTCCGCGTGTGTGCTCCTAGTTAGTAGTTAACATTTATTTCCTTTACATAATTTGTTAGACTTGTTTATAGCACATCGGGTCCCCGGATTCTGATGATCAGTCCATCTCCATATAATCTATTATTTATTATATGTATTTTTGGTGATTAACAAAATCCTGAAAATTATTGACGAACATCATTTTCTGAAGTTTATCATCAGGTATCAAATTAAACAAACTCAGTAAGTCATATAAACTCACTATTACTCGAAGTTCATTGCATATGGTTTGTCTAAGTATACATCGACTTCCATTAACAGTTCACAATGATTAATGTTTTACTGCTACATCGATTTCACTTAAACAACGACTTCCTTAGTAGAGTATCGACTTCATATTTAAAACATCGATTTCAGAAAGAACATCAATTTCACGTAAGTATCGACTTCATATTTATAATATCAATTTAGGTCTATATCGACTTCATATTTAGAACATCGATTTTGGTTCAACATCGACTTCATATCTAGAACATCGATTTCGGTTCTACATCGACTTCATATCTAGAACATCGATTTCGATTCTACATCGACTTAGTATTAGAACATCGACTTCGTTTCAACAATGATTTCATTTAAACATCGATTTCGGTAGAACATCGATTTCATAAGGAACATCGACTTCAATTAAACAACGATTTCACTTAAACATCAATTTCGTTAGAAGAACATCAATTTCATATGGAATATCGACTTTACTTGAACAACGACTTCGTTTCAACATCGATTTCACCTGAACAACGATTTCGGTTCAACAACTATTTCATTTGAACATCGATTTCATACAACAATGACTTCACTTAGAACAACGATTTCATTTGAACATTGATTTCAATACAACAACGACTTCACTTAGAACAACGATTTCACTTGAACATCGACTTCATATAAACACCGACATCAGTTAAATAACGACTTTGCACAGAACATCGATTTCATTACATGTATACATGATTATGTTCACATCGACTTCATGTCAACATGATTACATTATCACATGGATTATGGTTCAACATTGATTTCATATTTACATCGACTCGCATAGCACACAAACTGTCCTTAAACATCACTCTCTCTTTACAACGATTATGGTTTAAACAGTTGATGAATATTTATTATCTCTTCAGATAATCTTGAATATGTTCTAGTCTTCATGATATTCAAATTTATTTTCAAATCTCTATGGATTTCAAGTCTTCTCGCGAATCATGTTGTATCCTGTGCTCTCTAATATTTATTGTGTTGGTACAATATCGTTGCACAAAATATCTCTGTGCTTACCACACTCAAGTCACATAAGTAAAGCTTTATAGGGTGACAAAATGGAATTTCCTTTTTAGTGTATCTTCCTAAAGCATGACTACTAGCATTGATTGACAGTTTAGAAAAAGATAAGTTGTAACGTAGCACGTTTTTCAGATCCTTGTGAATTGTCATTTAGTGGTCGTTTGATCCGCGTTTACTGGTTTTGGTGTGGTGCTCATGGCCAATGTGGGGTCATTGGGCCTTGGTTTTGGTTTCCACGTGTTGTGTGGGGCTTAGTGGTAGTCGGCAAGTTAAGCCCGTAGTGCCCGTTCGTTCATTGGATGTGAACATGACAGAGGTGTAGGTCGCGTTCTAAAAGCGACGGTAGTGGGGGTCGCGTTCTGGTTGCCGTTGTTGGAGTCGACGTCTGCATGCACGCCGCGTGTCGCGCAAGGAATGGGGCTTGCTGACGTCGGGAATGGGAAGGCGATGCCCTAGCCCATTGCGACAAAGTCACGATGGGGAGGTACATCGCGATCCCAACCGCTGTGCGGTTTTTAAGAAGGTTGGCCGAACAGAGCTTCACAAGCTCTGCTCGACCAGGGAAGGAGCTGCTGCGGTTTGTTGGGCGATTTGACATTGTGGCGTGGTGTTCGACATGCTCTCGACGCGAGGACGTCGCATGAAGTGGGGGATACGTCGTGTCGTAGCTGGTATGTGCGTTATTCGTGAAGGTAGGGAATTCCACCATATTTGATTACGTGGATTGCATGTTAGTTTGTTTACCGCTTTAAAAACAGTAGATACCATGTCTAGGAGGTGAAATGAGCATGAAAACTGGGTTGAAATCATGTTTAGGGTGGTTTGCATAAAAAATCTGGAGATGTTTCCCGGATTAGGGTTTTCGTCTGAGAAGGCGACGGACCCTGCTGTCGCGACCAGGTCGCGACAGGTCGACCCGTCGCGACAGGGTTTCTTATCGCGACATGTCTTGGCGTCGTGATCAGAAGGCGGCCTTGGCCTCTGTCGCGATCACAGCCGAGGTTCTGCTTGCATGTTTTTGGTGATCTGGTTATCCGATAATCGAGGTTTGACATGCATGACTTTGGTAAGTGGTGCATTGGCACCCATAGCGCTTGTGAGCATGTTGCCTACACGGTTAGTGGGTGGTTTACGTAACCGGTGTGGTGTTATCGTGTGTAAGTATGTGCATGGCACATATTGTTGTGTTGGTCGGGAAATGATGGTTCCAGTGTAAACCTAGCCTCAGTCTTGTGACGTCTTTTATAGATTAATAGAGATGGTTTAAGTAGTATAATGTAAGTAAGGTTAAAAGTTAGTGTTTAATAGTGTATATTGTATGTATGTGGCAAGGGTCAGTGATGACTAATGATAGGCAAGTTTGTGATTGGTTATCGTGGTTTGCATGTGACTGGATGTGAGGTAGCTTGTACATCACCCTATGACTGAGGACAAGCTATTCCTACCACTTGTACCATGATTTATAATGAAGAATATGTAAGTATAATATATATATATATATATATATATATATATATATATTTTTTTTTTTTTAATATCCCATATAAAGTATTTAATTCAAGTCAACTAGAGATGCCCCCAAATGAAACTATTTTTCGATAAATATCATTTTTTAAACCAGAATCATCCTCAGATCCATATGTTTTAAACATAGATATATTCCTGTCTTCAAACGAGCTGAAGCTATAATATTATGGTCTAGGAAGATATCAGCGTACCGATGCAATATCCTAATCTCACTAATGATGAATTATTTAATCTGGCCTTAAGTAAACTAGAAGTATAGTTTT